>JAEIIJ010019088.1:0-103089 GCA_018904815.1 Drosophila ogumai | reverse complement strand
TCTTAGGTATACCGCGGAACCTGTAGGTGATGGAAAATAATTTTGTATGGGACTTTTACTGAGGAGCACCCAAATATCATGGAAAACTTGAAATGGTTCGTGGAAATTTTTGGCTGTGTACCTGTGTAATGCAGTTAAAGAAAAATTGAAATAAATAGTGAAATTCGAAGTCTAAGTTACTCAGCAACTTATTTTTGAGACTCATAAACATACCTAAAACCTAAAAATTAAAGCAGTTTACTGAAACCATTTTCCCGATTTCTTATACACAATTATTCAGCTTAATAAACCTCATTGAATACTTACCCTTATTCCCGAACATTCAATTTCTCTCTAGGAATTTGTTGCTTTACATAATATAATAATATGTGGCTTTGGGGGAAACTTTCCAAAGACTGGTAGTCATTGATCTGTCAGATCATTATGCCGCTGCATTACACAGTTCATCCCCTCATGACCGCCGGAAATAAAGAAAGTTTTCCGCTTTCCCTCGGAAGCTTATCAACCATCGCACATCTCCGTACAAACAATTCGCAGCTAATTAAGTGGAACTGCCCTTGGGTAAAGTTTTGGGATATACGAAAAGTCAACTCTGTCGCAATTAAAACCACATACATATATAGTGGAAAATCATTCAATTGGCAACTAAAGACGACGGCCAGATCCCAGCGAGCCGATAAGACCCGATGGGACTCGTCCCGTAAATGGTAAATGATTTAAAGCAAGTCTCATAACTTCTCATTGTTCAACTGGCATTTCCACAAACTGATAAATGAAACCGAAAACATAAACGACAACACAGGGATATGCTACAGGAGAGATCTAGTCGGGGCGATAATAGCGTCGAATACCTTTCACACTCGGCATGGGGCCGATTCCCGATCCCCGATCGCCGGTCGCTGGTCCTCGATGGAATAAAATGGGAATTGAAAATTGGGAAAATTGAAATGTAAAGGCAGCTCGGGTGAAAATGCTTGGACAAGTGAGATCTTCTGCTAAGTAGCTTGGCTCACTAATCTGTCCAAACACAGGCCGAGTTGTCGGGTCAAATGAGTTGAGCCGAGGTCGCGGTCAGGTGTGTGTGTGGTGTGTTCCCTTAATGGGCTTACATCGAGGGAATATTTATTTTCACACTGACCTATTGTCTGTGAGAAGGATTACCAGCGAAAACTATATATTTTCATATTTTCCCACGTTTAATATATTTTCAAACCCGAATTTTTGTAAAATTCCTTCTCGTGCATATTATTTGCATTTGCTTTGTGTTATTTTGTGAAACTATTGGCATTGGATTACATCATATTTACGGGCAAATTCTCCCACAATCCTCCGAGAGATACCCGCATTCCTTGTCCCAAATTTTTGAAACTCCTCAAACCCCAGGATTGTTTCAATTGTTTTCGAAGCGCGTGGCATTTAGCGGTGTTCTTACTTTAAAATGTATTTCCCAGAATCCCAGACAAATATTTTTTGAATTTTGTAATCAATAAAGTGCACATAAATTTTATAAAAGAAAAGCGATCTCCTAGCGAATTTCACACCGTAAAAAACATGGAGGATTTTTCACACTTGCCGGCGGCGACAAAGCGATTCGCGCTACGCAATAAAATCTAATTAGTAAACTCTCGCTCCCTCTCGGAGGAATTAAAAACAAAAAACCCAGAGCCGAAACTGTAAAATTTCAGGTACTTGGGTTAAAAAAGAACACGACAATTCGACATGGCGACGACACTTCAGGCCAAACAAAGATGCCCAGACAAAGGACACACGCACAGGGGACAAGGGACAAGGACACCCCTCTCTGTGGACTTTAAAAAATATAAAAACCACCCGATCCCGATGCCGAAGATCTAACGCTGTTTACTCAAGCGAAAAAGCGAAAATCGAGAAGCAGTTGAATTGTAAAAATTTTGCAATTTTAAAAAATCAAATGGCACATTAAGTGGCGAGCTCCTCTTGCGCAGGACTCACAGGACTCGCTGTCTGGTCGTGCGCCGCGTGTCGAATTCTGTCAATATTTCCGGTGTGTCTAATGACAAACGCATGTTTACACGAGTGCGAACACATCCGGTTGGAGTAAGTCGCTCCTTTTTTTTCGCCTCTGATTGCGGAGGCCGGGCTTCCGCGAATATTTCACGGACATCAAGGACCTGGGCTTCGCACAGGCAGCGACGGCAATTAAATGGATTTACTCAAGCGTTTGCCTTTATTCGATGCGGCAATTTATAAATGATGGGCGCGATCTGTCGATGGGGTTGGATGGAAGGATGATAAACGATCCTGTGGTGCTGTAAATGTTTAAAGTCTTTAAATGAATCTACGGGAGTGATTTTTTATTTTATCAATCGAAAAGTCAAAGTCCTGCTGGGGTTTTTAATGTTAATGTAGACTAAAACTGGGTATCCAGTTTTTTTAACAACACCCTGAACTTAATATTACCCAAGTTTGAGAATCCCTCTTCTCACATTTAACAAAGGTACTAAAACTGGGCATCCCTGCTATTAAAAACAAATATTTCCTCAACACACTCTTTAGAGAAGCCAACGACCTAAGCTATTGTCACTCCATTTATCCACAAACTGCACTCATTGCCCAAATAGTTTATTCAACTGCATTTGAATGTCAATTAGCTTAAATTGCTAGTTTTGACTTACAACGAACGACGACTGTTAACACGCCATGGCAAGCCATGGCAATTGAGGGGCAGCCAGGAGATCCATATCCATAACATTGAAATCATCAACACATCCACATCGGCGTTAGAGGCGAGTGCATTCACCTCGGGATCACCAAAAGATCTGCCTATTGCCGGAGAGTATCTGAAAGATACACATCCGCTACTACTGCTGCTGCTGTTGCTGCGCTACTCCGTCGCACTCAATTTAATTTAATCAAATTTTCGACTGCCGAGGGTTCGCAGCTCTATAACTATTTTTCGGGGTGCCTCTTGTAATTATTAATAATATTTTCAGCTTGGCTTCTGCGCTGTTGTGTGTGCACATAAAACGCATTCATAAACAAAATGGCTGCAAAGTTGTTTATTCAGATCGCGGCACATAACTTCAATTAATCTCAATTAAGTGGCAAATACTCCGAGCGGACACGGAGTACGTGCCGATGGAAACTTTCGTTTTAGGGTTCACTTAGCCCTTTTTTCGAGTTGATATTGGGGGTAAAGCCACTGGCCCTGGCAACCAATTGAGGAGGGTTTGCCCCAGGCCTTGGCACATCAATTCTTATTGTAAAACCCAAAAAAATAAATGGGAGAGAGGAGTAGGAGTTCTGCGTTTTGAAGTGGCCAGTTTATTGGCATGTTAGGGCCATAAAAAACGTTGTAAATTTTTTCTTGGAGGGAAAGAGTCTCTTATTAAAGGGAAATTATTGCAAGGGTTCATTAATGGAAAGTTATAAAAGCTATTTGAGTATTATATTAAAAAAAAAAACAAATATTATTTGAATATAGAATGTATTTATTATTTTATAGTTAACAACTGCTTACATATTTCTATTATTTATTTAGATTCTTTTCACAATTAAAATTATTAATGATTACTCTTATTTTTAATGACAAAAAAACCCTCTTTTGATTGAACCACTTCAACAATTATTAGAAATAAGAGCCTATTTACCAAACAATCGCTGAGCAATGGTGTGAAACTGAACTCGAATAGGGAAGGTTGGCAGCGGAGGAACCCTCTCCTTTAGGACCTCAGGCTCTTAACCCTCGTCTTGAACAAATAAGACGTCACGCTCATTACAATGCCACAAAGGTTTTGGAGAGCAAGAGCAACCCTTTGCAAGGACTACTCCTTGAAGGAGCAGCACTCCTTTTTGTTATTTGTTTCACATTCGTGGCATTTGCTCACTTGAGGATCTCTCTCCGAACTCAGCTTCGGCTGGTCCTTCGTATTGATTACGGAGAATATGTTCCTGCGATTAGAGCCAGCCAGCAAGATGTTATAAGTACATATGGTAGGGCATGGCCAGCCGAAGCCTCGGCACTTTTGTGCTCAAATTATCGCATTATGCTCGTACCCGAGGGTACGGGGTATGCAAAGCATATATCGTCGATATTGGTCTATTGTTCCGGCTATCAGTTATGCAAAATGCCGAGGTCGGGGCAGCCTATACCCCCTTTTGTAGTCCTTTGTCGGATTGCGATAATTTCCATCTTTAAATATTCATTACAAGACGGCTGGGTCGGGGTTTCCCTATCGCTTTGATTGATTACTCAAGTGGTTTATCGTGTGTGAGTGTGCGGCAATTGTTGCTTTCCTTGGGTCTTTCTTATGGTTTTGTTCTCAAATGGTAAATGGGATTTGGATTGGCATTGGCATTGGGACTCAGCGAGGGGCGTGGTGTTCCTTTCATTCCCCTGGAGCGGAGCAAGGAGGCCTGCATGTTGGTCACTTGAGAGTTGCCACAGTTTCCATTCAGTTGTCATCTAATAGCCCAGAGCCAGAGCCTGAGTCAGTTATTATTATTTAAATATACATTGCGAATTTGCATGGCTGAGCAGGGCTGGTTTTTCTAGTGGTCTCGCAGGCAGCTGCAAGGAAAATTTCGCAACAATTCGACCTTTATGAAATTGATCTTCTAATTTCCTTTTTGGGGGCAGAGCCTGGAGTAGTCTAGGACCTCCAAGGGCGTAACCTCAGCCAAGTAGCCGGAAAGAGAACTGAGAGGTTCTTTCGGTTAATGTGGCAATTCTGTCAGAGATTGGAAAATTGATATGCTATGGAAATCGTGCAGATTCTCTTGAAGTTCTCCATTTTAAACTGTCAAAATTTATGGTATATTTTTAAAAATTATATTAGACTGATTTAAATTGTAAAGAAATAGGTTTCAGTCTATTGCGTCTCGAGAGCTACGTTCCTGTTTGCAATAATTTAAAGACTGTAAAGGTTACTGGGACTTTTTAGCTAAAATCTCTTGATCTCGTACTCCCACTTTTTGTAATATTTAAAACCCAATATGATAGATTTCCTCACTTAACCCCCTCTTTTAAGTACAACAACATCTGCTGACGATGCGTGAGAAATTTCAACATGTCTGGGCTTCCCCGGCGACGTCATCAAGCCACAGGAAGCTGCAGCAGCCTGCCGCAGACCAAAGCACACAAAGAACCCTCGAGCTTCCACGATGTCTGTCAAGAGGCCACTCATATATTTGCAACAACTCGAGTGGCTCCGTCTCCGCTTCGCTCTGCTCGGCTTCGATCCCGTGGTGCTGCGGTGTGCACATGGGCACTCAAGTGTCCGGAATGGTGAGCTCCGCTCCAGCAGCAGATTGTCGCAATTTCGTTGCCAGTCTGAGAGACGCGGCGATGTGTGAAAATTGTTTTAATCCGAAATATATTAATATTCATTGCTGACGAGATTTGAAGATCATCTAAATACATACATACTTCCTGTGACAATTAAAAGCGGTTGCAATTAAGGGAATTTATTTCACATAGGTCATTTCCTTCGCCGCCATCATTTTCGTCTGAAAAGGAGATCATCATGGGTTTCTCCCAGTAGTAATTACCACTCGGGTCCGTGTGTGTCAATCAGCGCACTGTTATGGCAGATCGTCGTGGGTAGTTTTAATTGAATATTACAAGAGGGATGTGTGCATTAATAAGGAAATCAATTTAAATCTCAGTGCCGGCCATGAGAAAAACTAGAGTCGAAACTCTAAAAAATCTGCGGGCGTAGGATCCGTGCCGATCGGTGGTGCAAATCAGGGTGATGTGTGTGTCTCTAACAACCCAAATCCCAAACGGAACCCTCTCAATGAAGCAATAAGTCTCAATTGAATTTGGAGTTTCGGCAATTAAACTACAAGGTCATGGCTTTGAGATTGAACCTTTGAATAGTTTTGGCCTAATCTTGAATTTTATTTTTAGTGCCAACACTGACCAACACGAATTCTAATCTCGGTCTTGGCCTAATCGATCAAGTTATCTCCTCCAAGTTGTTGTCGAGATATGGTCCCAGTGGAAACCGTGCGAAACCTGCAGTCACGGTTCCGCGGAGAGACTCGTAACATGCGGGTAAGCACCACCGAAAAGGGGAAATCTAATAAAATTATAGCGAAAACAAAGGCAAACGCTGAGAACTTATTTTTCTAGGGCAATTTTGACTTGGTAAGAAAATATAAAGAGCTCTATAGCTGATGATAAATTTATACTTTTATATTTCTAGTTTAAAAACCAAAAATGCTGAAGATTTATTCCTTACTCTCAACCCTGCTGCTTATCTCTGCGATTACCGCTGAAGACCCCATCGTAGAGCTCTCTTTGGGCAAACTACAAGGCAGTACGTTGCAGAGCTTCCAGGGAAACACTATATACGCCTTCAGGGGCATACGATATGCCCAGGCTCCGGTAGGACAACTAAGGTTCTCCAATCCCGTACCGGAAACCAGTTGGGGTGATGAGGTTTTAAAGGCCACAAGCGATTCCCTGGTGTGCCCTCAACCCGGTATTGCTCTCTTCATGAGCGAGGACTGCCTGAAGCTAAACGTCTTCACCAAGAACCTCGAGGCACAACTACCCGTGATCGTTTACATTCACGGCGGAGCCAATGTCCTTGGCAGTGGTCACAGCATATACGAGGCAGGTCCTCAGTACTTACTCGATCACGATGTGGTTTTCGTGGCCTTCAACTATCGCCTGGGAGCACTGGGATTCCTCAGTCCGAACAGCAGCGAGACGAGGGGAAACTTTGGCTACCTCGACCAAGTGATGGCCCTGCAATGGGTCAGGGATCACATAAGTCACTTTGGCGGTGATCCAGAAATGGTGACCTTACTGGGCATGAGTGCGGGTTCGATGGCTGTAAGTCTTCACTTGGCTTCGCCTCTTTCCGCAGGACTCTTTCATCGTGCCATCCTGATGAGTGGCTCTGCAACCAATCACTATGCCATCGATAACCTTTTTTGGACACGAAAACTGGCCAGAGAACTGGGCTGCCCCTTGTACGATCCCTCGGATTTGGTGGAGTGTTTGCGAAATGAGAACTGGACACGCATTGTGGAGATCTGCAAGGCATGGGAAACGTATCAGTTTGTGAACATGAAGTGGAACTACGAGATCGATGGTCACTTTCTGCTCCGGCATCCCACGGTACTAATCGAGGAGGGCAACTTCAACAGGGTTCCTTTGCTGGTCAGTTACACGGCCAACGAGTTGGATTATACAGCTAATGGTGGGTAAAGTTACAATTAAATTTTTTAATTATCTTAAGTAAACATTTTCCTTTTTTAGTTCACCTGGAAAATGAACCTCTGCTTCATGATCTTGGCTCTAACTTTGTGGAGTACGCACCTGAACTTTTCCTGTACAACCAAGATGCAAACATTGGTCAGCGACTCAAGGACTTTTATCTGGGAGAAAATGTAACCAAGATTAGTGGAGAGAATATAAAAAACTTTGGCGAGATCTTCTCCGATGCCATTATAGGCCATGGTGTCCATCGTCTTGTTAACCTTGCCAGGAACTTTACACCCGTGTTTCACCTGCGCACGGATTATGTAGGAGAGCGTAGTGTCTCAGCTGCTTTGGATGAGAATAAAAAACCCCTGGGCGTGGGCCATGCAGATGATCTGCAATACGTATTGCCAGGTCTGTGGTATGGCACTCTGTTGCCCGAAGGACATCCTGATATTTTTATGATGCAGCGATTCACCAGCTGGTTTGCTCACTTTGCCAAAGCGGGGTAAGTTTTACCTACTTTATATACTCTTATAAAGCCCTAAAATATATTTTTCCTTTTTAAGGACACCCCTAAACACCACCGAGAACTGGCCGGCCTGCAACTCCACGAACCTAAAGATGCTCTACAACGGGGTGGAGACCCAGGTGGGCTTGCCCGGCTATGCCGATCGATATGCCGTCTGGGATGAACTGTTTCCCACGCCTCCCCGAAGCGGAGGCGCTGCCTGGCAAGTCAGCCTTGCGGCTGTTTTGGCCGCTGGTGTTATGGGGATATTAATGTAGCAATTAGGTGTGGAAAAAGCTTATCAATAGGCCGTTTAGATTACGCTAATGACGCTCAACGCTCGACGCTCGCTTGGCGAGTCTGCTCTTGGCTCGCTGCAACTATTTACTTTGATTAATTAATCAACAAAGGCGTGAGATTTTCTCTGCTTTTTCCTTGGGGGCAATTAGTCTCTGCCTGGGAGGCGGGCCAAGGCAGCTTAAATAAACATTAATTTGTCTTTAAATGTTTCTGGCTTTGCTTTGCTTTGTGGAACTCTGACCTTTTTTTTTTGGTGGGGGCTTTGAATTATTGTAATTGTCAGGTTTTCGTCGCACATGTAAAAACCGCTCCTGATTCCACCCTCTCCTGCTCCATTGAGGTCCTGGGACTTATCCCCTTGCACAGATGCGCTGCTATTGACATTTACGATTTGCTCTTGCGTGAAAATGCCAAACAATGCGATGGGATACAAAAGGATTATCGCCTGCTGCCCCCTTTGGGGGGTGGCAAAAGAGACTCCCCATAAAAGAGGACTTAATAATCAGTTGTCAGTTGTGTTTAATTTGTGATTTTGCTTAAAGTTTCGCAGGAATTTAAAGCATTTTCCTTAACACTCTTGTGCGAAACCCTCCGCTGACCACAAAGGACACCAAGTTGGTCCAAAGAAAATATGGAAAATTAACTTGTTAGCTCCCTGTGTGTGTCCCTTAACATTTTATGAGGGGCAAAGGCAAACACTACGCATTGTCCTATTCCCTTTTGGGACACGGACACAGTTGCCACAAAAAGGTGGGCAAGTCAACTTGACAGAGTCATGTGACATGGCATGACATGACAGGCAAAAAGATTTGCAAATTTTAATTAAATTTCACTTTCAACATTAACACATCGAAATGATGCGGAGATTAATCCTGAGAGTCCTTAGCACCTTTGCTTCTTTCTCGCAGCAGCTGAAAAAGAGTTGAAAAGGGGATATTGAGTGGCTTTTGTGACTCAATTACAATAAGTCTATTAAAGTTGTGTCTGCGGCTGGTCTAGACAGCGACCCCGATCAGTCACAATGTCTCCTGTCTAGTCGAGCTGAGTCCTGCCCGTGAGCCTTGAGCGCGTGCCCCTTTTGACTTTGGCTGGGTTCATTGTGAGAGCGTCTAACAAAACAGAAAACAGAAAACAGAACACAGAAACAGCCTCGATCAGCCCTCTTCTCGAGATCGGGATCCCGAGGATCATCATCATGATGATGCGAAGGTGTTCCAGCTGCCGATTCGTTTGTGGCCGCGTCTCGATTTCACTTTCGCTACGCCTGCGCCATGGTTTTCGATGGAAAACCTGGCTCTATTCCCCTCCGTTCTTGCTCTTTTTGTGACGCATCATCATCATCCCCCTCAGGCACCTCGCATTGCGGGTTTGATTACGTTTTTATTGAGTTCACAAAAGGAGTAAACAGTTTTGAAGTAGCGCCAAGGATCGAATGCTTTATGGGCTTGTCAGCCTGCCTGCCTGCCTGCCTGTCTGTCTGCTGCCCCGTTTATGCGTTCTGTCAACATATCGGATTACGCCCATAATCGCTAATGACAATACAAATTGAGGGAAGTGGGCAAGGATTCGATTCCAGCGGAGAGTGGAGACCATGTCGCTTTGTTATGCGTATTTTCTGGGAAGATCCAGGCGAGCATTTTGTCCTGCAATCGAAGCCGAAGTCCGATTGATTGGTATTCGTGGAAGAGGGATACGCTCGGACAGAGCTTTGATCACAAAGGCTGAGACAAGGATCCCCTTTCTCATTACCAAAAAAACAACTCCATTAATTTCCCCCACCCACGATGGCGCCTAGGACTGACTACCTTTCCGTCTGACAGACTCCTCCTATCCCTACTCTGCGGTTAATTACATATTTATACAAATCCGAATCCGAATTGCTGTGATTAATGGCTGCTCCGCCTTTCCCGCACTTGCAGTCGACATCAAAGGACTCTGGTATCTGGTTTGTTTTGGGTGAAAGTGTTCACATCAAACGGCCTTTAAATTAATTGTTTTCCCTTTTTCCACGTTTTAGTTTGACGATGCACAACTTGATTATTCGATAAAGCGACTCGACTCACATGTGAGCTGTCCCAGTCCCTGTCCCTGTCCCCATTGTCTCGCTGTCTGTGCCAGGCTACTCCAAGCCCAACTGGTTCCAAGTTGTGTGTTGTGCGTGTGTGTGGTCGAGTGAGTGTCTTTTGTTGTTCGCTGCGATATGGCAGTCGCTTTTGTTTGATGAAGGCCCAAGGAACACTCATAATTATGCATGTTTTTCGGGGCTCCGATGCTAATAGAAATGTTTGGAGGACCACCCTCGCACCAGAGCGAGATTTATGTATGATAATCCAAGTCATAGTCATCTCCCTCCCATTTAAAAAGGTATTGTGACTAACCACAAATCAATCGAGTGCCATACCCACTTTCGTCCGCAGATTGCCATCTTTTTGCACCCAATTCAGAGGACATAAAAAGCGCAAATAGTCGCAGTCATTACAAGCGCGTTAAGTGCCGCCGCCACCGCCACGTCCTGTGCCAATATTTGTTTGCAGTTTTCCGATATATCACCCCCCTGGCCTTGCCCTCTAATCCTATATCCTAGTCCTCGCCCAGGCTCTGTTGTCAAATGTGATTATTAATGTGCTTTAAATAATGAAAACGAAACAACATCCGTGAGTGGCACCCTCAACGACCGACCGAAAATCAGTGCGCCCTCCAAACGTATGCTAGTTGTCACGAGGGTGCGAGGAATCTGCTTTCCCAGTTCCCAGTGCCAGAAGGACCAACTAATGAGTGTAAACAACGGATGGATGCCGGAAAAAATACAGCAAACAAACTGCCACAAACTGTTTGATTTGTCGCTCAGGACTAATGAAACCAAACATTAGCGTGCCCAGGACACGACGAGGACCAAGACCTGAGCTAGCTCGGGGGTTGCCTCTGCGGATTGTTGCAATTTTTTTGTAAAGGGATGTTGCTGTAGAGGGCTAGAGGATGCACTGGAAGAAAGAAGAGCAAGTGAAATGTTTACCAAAATTATTTGAAGTTTAAACCTTTTGTTGTTAAACCTTTTAAGAGCAAGACTGATTTTAAAAATTATTATCCTTTAGTAAACTGTATTGGAAAATATAGAAGGATATGGTATTTAATGTTATTTCTATTTCTATTTCTATATATTATCAAAAATATATTTTTATAATACTATTTAATTTCTTGGATTGTTAGGATTAGTCCAATTCCTTAAACAAAATATCAATGAATCGAAACGAAATATGGATCTTCCACTTCAGTTTAAAATATCAATAAATATTTTGTTATTATTACATTCTTTTTGTTTATTTTGTATACTAAAACTTTCTTTGTATGAATATCTAGACAACCCTTCGAAGGTACCCCTAATTTTTCGTACAGTGTACAGTGCCGACTGTTTACCCTGGCAATGGGTTCCTGTAAGTTGATTACGTGGTTGACGATGACACTGAACTACAATATGAGGGCACGGAATGCGACTGCTTCTGTGGCAGCTGTCTTCACGTGAACTGCAGTCACCGTCGCAGTCGCTGCCCTGGGATGCGACTCAACTCTTCATCACCTTGCGGCACCTTCCGGTGGAAAAGCTACGTGCTCGCACTGGCTAATGCTCCACTCCACCTGAGGGAGTGGGCTCAATATAGCGCCAGTCAAGGGTCAAAGCAACTGGTCGAGGAGCTAGGGTCGGAGTCATAGTCGAAGCTCGACTCGGGGCAGAGGTGGAGTGACTGGTAACCAGCTCGTGGGAAACTCTCTCGAACGGCATGCGGGTGTGGTTTTCCTTCTGCGAGTGTGTTTTGGCCACAATTAATGAAATCGTATCGCACAACTTTTTGGTGAGTGATTAATAGTGCGCGGAGTCTGGGAAATGGAAATAATGCTTTTTGGGGCGCCCCCGGCGCATCTTGATGCACTTGTTCTAATGGATCCAAAGGCCAGGTATTGAGCAATTAGTAAAACGATCCACTAAACCGTTGACAGTGTGTGGGGATCGGGGATTCTCAACATCAATCAGAGGCAACTTTCACATGGACAGAACTCAATTTGTCATCGATTAGTTGGTTGGCTGGAAGAAGCACCAGTAGAATTTCTGACAAGCTCATTAAACTTTTCAGCATTTTCCAGGAAAAGAAAACAAATAACTGGAGGGCTTGGAAGGCTCGCTATTGACTTGAAGGTAGTACTTCAACCAGGGGTTCTGAGGCTCTGCCTCTACCTCCGATTAGGCAATCCCGAATCCACCCCTCGCTGTCTCTGCAACTCGATCCATCATCGCAAGCATCGAAAGCTGCATACAAATAAAAACTATTTTGAAACCCGATGCCGCGATGACAACAGACAACGAAACGCTATTTCCTCTTATCTTCTACGAGGGAGGCTGACTCCCTGACTGACAGATCAGCGTGAGATGTTCAAATGAGGCTGACTCCGTCCGAGTGGGTCAGGCACAGCTTGCGATCGGCACGCGACTCCTCCAAGCTGCCACTCTACAAAATATTTTCCAATAAGCGGCGCCGCAGGATCATGACAGTTATTAAAAATGCTGCCAGGATACCCAACCGACGACTGGCTGCTAATGGTTTTCTCGCCAGCTTATCAGCATATTTCCATCGTCCGCTGACGGATCGCCCACGAACCGCACGCAATTGTCTGTTAAATGCTTTTCACTCTTTGGAGTTTTCCATTTTCCTATGCTAATAGTTTGGGGTGCTGCCATGCACCATAAACTCGGATAATGCCAGCACTCGACTCGGCGCATGCCCAGAGTTTTCCTATCAGACGCGGAGCTTCTGTTAGCTATCTATGTGGGTGATTTCCCGGCAAGGGGTTTTCCCGAGGCACATGCCAATGTCGGTTTAAATGGGGAAGTAATTAAGGCTTTTATTTTTAAATGTTTATTTCTACTTGGACATTTTAATTGGGTAATTGTTTAATACTAATAACTACGTCTTCTTGGAATATTTTTTATAAATTCTTAATAAGTTTCCATGACTTAAAATTGAACTAAAATATTTCCCCTAGCTCTTCCCATTCTCCAACTTAAATCTCCGATTTCCCACACCCACCTCTATCCATCGGTGGAAATATGTCAATGCCTCTTCCATTCGCCCAACTTAACCCAATAAATGCCTGGCATAGCTTATAGCTTTTGGCCGAAAGAAAACAAACTCTGTGCTGGCCAGGTGACTCATAAATTGTGGACTGCAATGCACATTATCCATCGCTAAGGCCATGGTAGAAAAAAAGAGTCAAGAGTCGCAGATCGGTGGACACTTTCTGGATGCAATGTTTGTTGTTCCTTTTGCAACTTTAGCTGCTGCTGCTGCTGCTGCGGCCTCAACTGCCTCTGCTGCTGTCGTTGTTGTTGTTATTTATGAGTTTTGTGATGTTTGTGCAAATTTTTCTATGTAAGAGACACCAACAACAAAGGCACTGAGAAGAAAAAGTTTTTATAAATAATTAAATTTAACATTTATAAATTTATTAAGGAACTTATTTTAAATTGCTTATTTTATTTATTTATTGTAACTTATATTAAAATTGTTTAAATAAATAACTTTAAATAAACCTATCTTTAACTTGTTAGTTCCTTAATTTTCCTTCAAATTAAATCCTCCCTCGTTTATCTCCGTGTAAAACTGGAGATTCGCGACCGGATCGCCTTTGTTTCGGCCTCTCAGCGCAGCTTCGAACTGTGTGTCTCCTGGGCTTATCGCGCGTCAATTGCCAGACAACTTCATTGCCTTGGACCGAGCAGAGCTCCGAGAGATTCCTGGGCACTGATGTTGACAGCAGGAGTTCCAAGCACGCGTCTTTCTGGCCAGGGAAAACCGCAGAGGTGGAAATGCCATTTCTGCGGTTCGGTGGGAGTCCGCGTCCACGTCTGCGTCCTCATCCTCGCAATCTAATTACATTTTGTGGGCAAGCAAGCAAGCTCAGCTCAACTGCTCTTTGAGCGATTTCCATCAGTCAATAAAACCTGGCCAGGCCGCCTCGAGTCGGCCGGCAGTCGCAGCAGGAAAGGTTGAACCGACACCTCGGGCTCCATGGACTCCATCTGATATGATTTGGACCCTGGGGGCTCTGGGATTGGGATTGCGACTAGGATTGGGCTTGGGAGTCGAAGCTGGGAGCAGAGAGCAGCTCTCACAACTTTATTTGCGCTTTGGCAGTTCGCGGAAATCGAAATCTGCTGCAACGCTGTGGCCTCTTGTCCAAATATTTCGCTGGAAATTGGAATGCCAGAGTCGCAGCGATTGGAATCCCACTCTCCTCCGGGGAAAAACTTTCCTTCCCTCTTTTTTTATATGTATTCATTTTCCCAATTTTTTGCATTCAACAAATTATGGCAGCATATGCTGATCTCCTTCTGGACCCGCTAACAAGCGAAACAATTAAAACTAAAGTGGAAACGATCAAACTGAGCAACCCCGGACATGCATTGATCTATTGCCGGCGATAGCCAGGCGACCACATTCGGTTGCCTTGCAATTTGCATAAATTAATATATTAAAAATTTTCCAACTGTTGGCGGTGGTGGGATCACCCCCGCAGGATCAGAACCCTAGCGTGACTCATGACAGAGCTCTCGATTGCCAATTGGAAGGATGTCATGGAATGGATGGGTGATGGAATGGTTGGGTGGTTGGTTGGACAACATAGAGCGTCATGTGTTGGCCTCTATGCTAATGACCAGGACACGAGCCACTCACTCGAATTGGACGACTCCTCCGACTCCGCTTTTGACATTGTCATGCTCTGGAGCGTAACCAAACTCCGATAAGAGCAATAAAAACGAAAAATACATTTGTGCGCGACCCACTAACAGCGATGGCAAAGCGGATGAGGCTACGAGGAATAACACATCGGAGCACAGCACAGATGTGCGGTGAAGGCAACAGCAGAGGCTTTGGCAGAGGTGGTCTACACTGGAGGAAAGTGGGGGTAAAATTGTAATCCTGTCAAAAACTTTTAAAAAGTAAGTGTGGAATTTTATAGTACAAATTGAATAGTAAATATTAAGAAAATACCATCATGGTACCTTTTTATTTATCTAAACATTTTTATGAATTTCTGTATAAAATAAAAAGTCGGTAAAGTGTAAGAGAAAATTTAAATATTTTAAGAAATATATTTTTTGTACATATATTTTCTAAAAGCACTGGACGGTAAGCTTTCTATTTTACTTTAAAATCTATTTACTACGATTATAGGTTTTTTTTAATTTTATAATTGTATCAGCTTCTGAAGAGAAGTGAAGTGAGAAAATATTTCAAATTTAAAAAAACTTTCTAAAAAATATTTCTAAAATATTTCACAACCGAAATCTGTATGGAAACATATCTTTATAGCTTTTAATGACATTTAATTTTAATATTCCCATTTGTTTACCCCCTAAAACTACGTATAAATTTCTCTCCGTGCCTAAACAAGGCACGCGATCGACGACAATCCATAATGCCCGACACGTAGCAACGTGGAGTTATCGGGTGCCGACTGTCGTATAATATATGCACCCACACAGCGATGACACGAAGACCCAAAACAACTTACCCGGGGGAGGCGAGGCTCATCATCAAATTGGAGAGTTGAAAATATGCCAATTGGCCCGACTGCCTGTCACTTGGCAACTGAAAAGCAGCAGCAAAAAATAAAAACAAAACAAATAGCGGTGGAAATAAATATGTCAAGTGACAGTTTTTATTGGAAAAGTACAGTAGGGCCTTCAAGCCTCCTTGGTTTGGCGCCGCCAGTTTAGAGGGAAGAGCCGCTTCCAGATCTCGTAGCGCTCGGCATTGAGATTCTCCTGGAGAGTGAGGTGTTTGCCAATGTCCAGATAGTAGCGTTTCTTGAAACTAAACGGACGCCAGCGGATGTCCCTCAAGGCCAGGTCAGTGGGTTTATTCGGATCTCTGAAAAAAGTAAAACAATTAAAGATAAAACTTATCAGAGATCTGGGCTAAATCCTACCCCTTGTAGGCAAAGGCGGAGAACATCCTGACCATGACGTCCACCATACGGAACTCGTCATCTTCCTCGGTGAACATGCGGCTGATCGAGGGTTCCACAAACAGATACATCAGGTCGTCGTGGTGCACCACGCCATAGGGAGCATCTTCTGGGTAGTAAATGTGACTCCTGGCACCTTGGTACGAGAAACGATAGTAGTAAACCTTCGTGGACCTAGCAGCAAGGTGAACGAATCGATGGATTCCAAAGCCCGTCAAGGCATCCGAGTACATATTGGACAAGGCATCTAAAGAACGATTGGCATCGATGCGCTGCTCCTGGAAGTAGTGTTGCCTTAGCTCCTGGCTGATATTGGCCGCTCGAGGATCGCTGCTGTTGTACATGAAGAAGACGGGAGCCAGGGTCTCAAAGTTCTCATTCAAGGCGCTCAGCAGGGAAGGACTTTGCAGGATTGCTATATAAGATTTTCCCATTTAAATAGGTTTCAGTTATTCTCTGAGAGACTTACTTAAAGCTGGCCCCACAAACTCATCCTTGGTCATGCCCGTTATAATGGGCACCTTCATAAAGTCATCGTTTTGATAGCTCTTTATGGGATCATCCACCAGGAAGCGTTCCTGGCCAAAGTCCGGCTCTATGACAGGTTTCCAGAGGATCAAGGGATTGTTTCTGTCGAACTCGAACATTTTGGGCAAGGTGTTGGCATACTCAAGGTAGTGTTTCTAGGGATTAGGTTTTATATTAATAAAGAATTATAAGAAGGATCTCTGGCAGTGCTCACCCCTCTTAGACAGTCCACCATGTCGGTGGTGTTCTCCGTGTGGCAGTGCAGCAGGGTGGCCTGCTTGGTGGCCACGTCCATTTGGTGTTCGGGCAGCGACCACTGACCCGTCACAGCTCCACTCATCACAATGGCCCGGTGAAAGAGACCCCTTGACATGGGCGAGACCATGTGCAGGGTCACAGCCATGGCACCAGCTCCATAGCCCAGCAGGGTAATTGAAGTGGGATCTCCACCGAAGCGGGAAATGTGAAGCTTGACCCAACGAAGGAGCTGCACCTGATCCTTGAGACCCATATTGCCAGGTGCCTCCTTGGTGCCCGTGGCCAGAAAACCCAGTGAGCCCAGCCGGTAATTGAAGGTGACCAGCACAAGGCGGCGATCCATGAAATACTGCGGACCGGCAAAGTTCTTGCTCTGACCGGACAGGGAGTAGAAGCCTCCCGGATGGATAAACACGATGACTGGCCTCCTTACATTCGGCTGCGACTCGCTGGGCAGCTCCTTGGTGTAGATATTGACCCTCAGGCAGTCCTCGCTCACATCCCCGCTGAAGAGACCCAGCTGAGGACATTTGGGTCCATCAAAGGTGGCATCCAGGACATCAAACCACTGCTCCACGGGCTCCGGAGGCTGAAATCGGAGTCTATCCACCGGTGGTTTGGCGTAGGGTATTCCCCGAAAGGCATAGAAGTTGCGCCCAGACTGGGAAGGCAAAATTGTGCCACGGATCTTGCCCAAGGCAGTGGTGATGACCAGGTCCGAGAGCTCCTTGTTGTTGCCAATGGGATCATCCTCGTCTGGCACCGCTTTGCCAAGATCCTCGTCCTCGCTGGCCTGGCCAGAAACAAAGGCAATGAAGAGCAGAACGATTCCGCAGAGACGCCACATGGTGCGCTGCCACGCGAGACTGTGGAGGCTGGAGCCCCAGAACCCGGCTTTTATAGCCGCCCGTTCTGGCTGGGATTATGTCACATAAAGTGCAGAAATTGATGCGATTCCCGCGGGACACTGACATCGACACCGACACTGGGCGTTGAACGCGATTGCGATTGCCTTTGCGTTAGCGATCTCTTCCCATATCCAATGGTCCCTCTGGCTGGCAGTAGTCCATAAATAACAGGAGACCACTTCCCACACACACCCATCTTTCGATCTGGGAGTTATCCCGGCCCACACGCTTATCGCCGCTCCTGGAGTACTTCGGTTTGTTCCAATTTTCCCACGTGAACTTGTTTGCGTGCTCGCTGCTAATTAGATTAGGTGTGCGGCGGAACACCCTCCTCGCTTCCCGTTCCTTGCTCCTTGCTCCTCACTCCTGACCCCGGCTTAACCCCTCCCGAAAAGCGATCCTTAAATGCCCGCTAATAGCGTTTAATGGTGAGCACAAAAGGTGCACAAGTCATAAACTTTGGCGAGGACAACACACCCCTCGGCGAACCCCAGAAACCCCTGAGACATCATCGCCGCTGAAGTGTGTGTTGAGAGTTCTTTCCATTGTGCTCGTCTTCCTTTTGAACCAAATGTTTGCTTCCTTTCTTTCGCTTCTTCCTCGTCCTTCCTGCCAGTCCTCGTGTGTGTGCCAGATCAGACAAAGGCGTGCTAATTGGATTTATATTGGTCTTCGGGCTGAAGGAAAGGAAAACGTTGGTAGCTGCTTCTGGCCTAGGGCAGTGTGAAAATTCTTTGTTTTCCACTATTTGAAGGGAGTAATCCCATAAATATGCTCCGATCTTCAATGGGAACTAAGACTTCTTGAGCAGAAAAATATCGTATAATGATCGGAAGTGGGTTCTATCATCCCCTTGGGTTTGGTTATGGATATAAGGGCTCTCTAACTCATCTGGGTTCTTGAGGTTTTTATTAGAGGAAGTAGTCGTTAGAAATGTAATTATAATTTTATAAAGGATGTGGAGAATGTAAGATATATATATATTTATTTAGTTAGCTCTGACTTGGTAAAGGCACTGCCGAAGGGGCTAGGACAACTCATAGACCACAAGAAACTCCTAGAAGGCAACTGCAAATTGATGACTGCAGCTGTAGAAGATCTCTCCTCCCCTTAGGACACCCCTCACGTAGAGCAGAGGTGACATTGCTCCTACTCCCTGACTCTGTGCTTAGTGATTCTGTGGTCGTACTCATCGAGCCTCGTATTACCAGGTAATTGTAACGTCAGTCGAGGCACGTTCCCGGCAGGTGGCAGCCAGGGAAGACGCCTCCGAACTGGCTGACACTAATGACGACGGGCACCAGACGATGTCTTGCCATGCGCCACAGGATGTGTCTCGGTCTCAGTCTTGGCTTGTGGACCAGCTTCTCGAGATTCCCTATATTTCTTCAAGGTGTGAGGTTGTTGGGGTTCGACGAGGTGTGAAGTGCAATTGCCTCGGGTCAACATCTCCTGCAGAGTTGTTTTCCAGACAGCCCGTGGTGATTTTGTGGGATTTTCCTTATAAAAACGTTAGACTCTCGATTTCGACTATGATTTAATTACTAAACATTTAGCAAGGTGACTTTCGTGTGGGGTCCAAAGGAGGATATCCAGGAAAACCGATAGCAATCAATATGAAAAAAAAACGCTGATTGCAATCAGTGAAGGAATATAACTTTTTGCAGATCCATCCACATTCTGCATGACTGTCAAAGGGCGTAATTTATTGGCCCAAAATTAGCATCGAATTTTGTTTTGGAAAGGTTGCTATTCAACCCTCAACCTCCCTCTCTCCCCTCACTCCCGATAAATGTGCATTGACTAATGAAATGTTGCAGTTGCAGTTGCAGTTTGCATTTCCCCGAGTCGAGTGCCGCGTTCTGCTGACGAGGTCGTTCTGGGCCAAATGATTCCAATAATTTATGGCCCACAAAATCGTGGTGGCTGCTCTGTTCTTTGTTTCTCCCGTGTCTGTTTACCTACTCCTCTTTTTGGTCATACATGTATAGATTTTTTCCACATAAAAATTGACACAAAATTTCGGCATGCTTTTTGGGTTCTCCTCGAAATCGACAATGTTTGTGTGTGTCCTTTGCTAATTTGAATGCGATAATACGCCCGCGATTCTGTTGTTAATTAGCTGGGTTTGTTTGGACGATGGTTTTATGGTTTTATTGCAATGGAGCCACCGATGGGACCAGAGGCACGCGACAAAGGTGCCTGCGCTTATGCGGGAATGGTAAAAGAATAAAGTGCATCAAATTGATGTTGGCCATATTTATGGATATTAGTTGTCATAGGTGGAGAATAACTGAAAAGATAATAGTTTATTATAATTTAGTAGGCATTGTAAAAATTAATATGTGTAGTTTATACGCGAGTCAAAAGGTATCGATGAGAAAACCAATGATTTATAGACCCTTAAAGTACATGGAATATAACTTATAAAACTAATGATTTTGTACTAAAAATAATATCAATAATAAAAAAGCATCAAATTCAATTCAATATTTATTTAAAATATATTTTTATTTAAATATATGTTTAATACCTACTTGGCAAAGGAGTTGTTTACACTTTCCCAACCAATTTCTAGACAATCAAAGCCATTTAAATATCCATTAACAACCAGTGCTGCCTGACAAAACAGCTGCTCTCTGACTGAAGAGCTGACTGACTGCCTGACTGACGACTATCCATTATCAATCACTCCCCTTCCGGAATCGAAATCGCTATCCCAAATCAGCATATGCAAAAAGAGGCGCTGCAGAAATAATAATCGGCGAGACATAAACAACAATCGGGGGAGAGAACGGTAAAAACTGTCAAAGGCAATTGTCAGAGGTTTTGTTTGGACTTTCGGCTGGTAAAACCAGGGCCACGAGAGTGATTGATCATGGAGGAGTGTGTGAGGAGGAGGAGGAGGAGGGCCAGAGATCAATACATCATCTCGAGTGGGCTGAGGCCCAAATGATCGTGGGAGTTTTCACTATTCACATATTTGTATCTCCCAGTTTGCACCTTTCGATGAGCCACGACGAGCACGTGCTGGAGCCCCAGCCACCAACCAACCAACCAACCAACCCCGAAGGCAGACACAGAGGGAAATCTCCTCCAGGAGAGGGGCACAAAGGAGGTCAGCCAGCATAACTCGGCGAAGAAGTGCAGCTGTTGGACTGGCGGCTTGCCGCAGTCTTAGCCACTTCCTCTTCGTGGTCTGCTTGTGATGTGTGTGGAGGCTACATGCTCCTTTTGGAGTGGGGACACTCCGCCGACTCCAGTTAACCCGTGCCACTGCCACCGCCACTGCCTCTGCATACGTGCCCTGCATCCACACGCCCATAATTCCCAGGAGAGTAAATTAATTGCTGCTTATTATTTACTTTGGTTCTGCGTTCTCCAGTTACCTGTAGCACCTGTTTTTGGCCCCGCTACACTAATCGAATATCAATATTCTGATTCCGCCGACTGCACGCAGCACTTTTCATTTCTATAATCCCCTCTCATTGATGTACCGATAAGTAGGGCTCAAGCTCAGGCTCATGCCATAATCGTAAACGTAATCGCAATCATAATCGTAATCATAATCATAATCATAATCATAATCATAATCGTAATTAACTTAAACGGCGTCTTCCCCCGCCCGTGATCTTGTCCAGCTGGCTTTTTGAGGCAGGTCAAGTCGTGCGTGCCGCTGTCGTCTGGTCTTGCTTTTGGGATCTGGTCTGCCCTGAGATGGAGTGGGAATGGGTATGAAATGGAATGACTTGATTACTGCCTTATGCGGGATGTTGGTCACAGATTTTTCGGACTCTTTGTAGGCCATCTGCAGGGGCGAGGTTTTGATTCTGGTTCTGCGAAAGATTCAGTAGATCGAAAATCCAGTTAGGCTGGCTCGTGCGCTCTCATCACCTCTCGGAAAGAAGGGTTTATCTTATCGCAGTATCTGAAAGACAGAAGCACTGGCTTTTAATTAATGCGTTTCAGATAAAAAGTTAAGCAAGGACAAAAAGGAAAGGTCGCTGAGAAGCAAATTGTGAGTTCTAGAATAAAAAATATACCACTTAAATATATTATTTTAAAATAGAGATAAAAGGGTCTCTAAAGAAAACTACTAAAAGAAAACTACAGGCAATATATTTACAAAATTTCCATAAATTGTATAGTTATTTTCAAGGTATTTATTCTTTTCAACTTTGATAAAATAAAGAAATTACAAATATAATTGCCCTATAGTCACAGTAATAATTATCTTCAGGGGTTTTTTTAAGACCCAAACCTTCAGGCTAAACTTCCTTTCACATTAAACTTTATGTTTCACTAATTTATACCTAATTTAAGCGTACTTCCCCCAGTGATTAAACATGTTTTTACTCGTAGAATAAACCGCTAATAACCAGAGGCATCTAACTGCAAAGAACCAGAACCACTCCTCTCCTCCAGAAATCATTGTTCCCACTTCCTTCCATCTTCAATTATGAGGGTTCGGGTTCCTTGACACATCCTGACCGGGGCCCCCAATCAAGCTGATCATGAGCAGAGCACATTAGGCCCGGAATTGGATCCCGCCCCAAGCTCATTATGCAAACATTGCTCGGAAGCCTGATGATGCCGAATGCGCCGAATTTTCAACAGTCCATTTAGCTGATTAAAGTGTAGGAACAGCGACGACTCCGACCTGTCTCCATCCCCAATGCGATTTCGTGTAATTTTCGGTAATGAGCAAATGGCAGGGTCTTTAAGCACCTTCGGTGCGAAAATTACAGTCCACGGTCCGCATAATTTTGGCACCTTGCCCGGGCCATACATTGCTACACATTTCCTTGGGGCCTCGCTACTTTTGATATCTTCTTCCTGGGCCTTTTTTTGATTATTCTGTTAGGCGAACGAAGTCATAAAATTAAATTTATGAGTCATAATTTCAACGATCAAAAGTAAGTCGCCTGTCCTGGGGGCTATCGGAGCGCACCACCCTTGTAATTGGGTTCTAATCGAGACCATTTATAAGACTGGAACTCCAAGAGGGCCATTAGCATGGAGGGCCTAACACCTCGAGGGCTCCACACGCACATTTGTCAAAATCAAAATCTCTGAAAACCAAAAATGTATACATATTTCTGGTGTTATTTTTGTGGGTGATGTGAGCTCGACTAGCAATCAGTCAATAGGCGAAACGTTAATCCGCCGATGAGCTTTACGACTGAGACTTCGGTCTATTAGTGGACCTCCCAGCGCGACGACCAATTAATTGCGTAAATGGAAAAATTGCCCTCGGTCTTTGTCTTTGCTGGGTGCCACAAAAGTCACACTTGGCTGTGGTCCGAGATTGGGATCCCTACAGTCGGAGAAAGACGTGTCGGCAATGTGTCAACAAAACACTCGACATATATAGGGGTCATCAATATTTAAGTCTGTCTGCGAGGATTCCTTCTTATTTTGGGCGAGCTTTTCTAGCGGAGAGAATATTTAAAGGGTTATTATAAAGACTTTAAATTTAAAGGAATTTTAAGTATTTTTATAAGAGTTTTATAAATAATTTGTACTTTCAAAAAAAGATTTCTTTCCTTTATCATATTATTTCTGTTTAAATATATTAAATACTTTAGGTTTTTCCTTTCAGAAAATTCCTGAGTTGGTAATAATCCTATTTTAGTAATAGTTTTCATATTTATTTTTCCTCAGTGCCTTTGGCCAAATTAATTATCAATATTTTTGAGGTCGAAAGCTTACTCGAAAAACCATTACAATGTACACCAGTTTTTATTTATTTTAACAGATCGATGATTAATTTGATGCGCCAAAAAAAAAAAAACCAAAATTATGGAATATTTTTCAAACACAATGAGCCCCCAAACAAAAGTATCTGTGGGGAGACCCCAATGACAGGCCCTTCTTGGAACAGCTGGAGCTTGGCGCTCTCGGAGCACGCGCTCATTAGAGAGTGGCCTGGGCCCAGCATGACACTGGCTCAGATCGGGATTGGGTTTGGAGATCGAAGGTGGGACCACACCGGGTGTATAGTGTGTGTTGTACCTACATTAAACTGCGCATGCTTATAAAATAATGTTGGGCAATTAATTGCGAAAACCCCCGAGAGCGGCAGCTGCCTGAACCTAGACCCGAACAGGGCGATAGCTCCGATCGGGGGAGAAACTGTTAGTTGGTTGTAAAACTGTGAGCATATCTTCCATTTTCTGGTATTTCGCCGCTGCATTTGTCACCCGTATCATTTGCGTTGTGGAGCGTTAAAGCGACAACATGGCCAGCAGCCATGGCCAGGTACTCCCAGTACCGCGTAGTTACGCGTCTCCAGGCCCTATCCCCTATATATTAATATAAGTAGTATATGTGGCGATCTCCTCCTGCCCCTCCTGTCACAGTCGGTGAGCAACAGTTGTTGCCACTGGGCGCTGCTGCGACCATTTACATTTCCTGTCAACGGCATTTTCAATTTTCAATTTTCACCTTAACGCCTGTTGGGCTCCTCCATTTCTTTTTGTCCGCCAGTTAAATTGCTCCTCTTCTCGGGTTAATTGTGTGTGCTACCAAGTGGACGCATAAATTGTATTTTATTTTATTTCACTTCTTTGTTGGCCTGTAACTTTGGCCCAAATGGCGATGCGGGCTGATCAGGTGAAAACACAAGACGCAGCGAGCATTAGGCCCAGAAGTGCCCCCTCACTCCTGTCTTGGCCCCCCTGGCTGATCAGACCCTGATATTGTTGCCACTTGTGTAGCTCTTAGTAAGTCCGACTTACCGACAAGTCAACGACCAAGATGGAGATGGAGGAGTTGGAGGTGGAGGTGAGAAGAAATACCTACACGCTCCACTGCAGACTAAAGAAATGGAATTTGATTGGTATATAATGAATACCTTTTCTATTTTTTGTAACTGTAGACATTAGTTACAATTAAGTTTTCTCATTTTCTAAAATAAATGAGACTCTTAAAGCAAATAATTAAATAGTTATTTATGAAATCAAAGAAATATTAAAAGAATTTAAGTGTTTAAGGGCTTACAAGCAGCATCTATAATTCCTTGATTCTTGTTTTAAGGATATTAAAATTGTTTTACGTTTTCTAGTTTAAAAAGCTCTAACAAAAACAATAGGTTTAGAGAAAAAGGCTCTCAAATTTTTTTATGAATATGTATTGTTGTTGAAGACCTCTCTAGAAAAGGTAAATACTTAAATGTAATTGAATTATGCTTAATAATTTATCTCTTCATATTTATCTCAATAACTTATCTTTCGTTTCCATTTCCCAAAATTATAAAATGTTATATTTATTTTAAAAAATACCTCAAAATCTTTTCGTATTCCTTACTTCCAAACCTTTTTTATATCCTTTCAATTGTAGATTAAACAACAATGCGAATACTACAAATTTTCTAGTTTCCCGATAAGTTTATTAAATTCCTTCCTTCCTTGCCTTCCCCGACCATTAATCATCCATCGCCAAACTGCCAAACATTCCCAGCGATAAACCCTTGAATTTCTATGCTCTCTCCACTGAAATTTCCATTGCTGCTCCCTGTTGGCATATCCTTAGGCAGAACAATGGGTCCTGATAAGCGGCATAATAAGTAATTAAATTTCTGTGATGCTTATCGAACAAACATACACTCATGTACATGCAGATACATCCACATCCTCAACCATTTGTGGCCCCCTTCTTGCATCCAGAACTTCAAAAACTCCCAGAGAGATAGATAGACACAGAGAGAGAGAGAGAGAGAGAGCGAGAAACACCCGATGGATGGGATTATCCGACCAATCCCAAGCGAGCAGCGAACTGGAAGTGGCTGCCGCCTGGAAGCGGAGAGTATCCGACGGATACGTCTTACCACGGCGGCAGCTGTTGGCCGCCGTCGACGCCGCTGATTATGCGCCGACGTCGTCGCCTGCGTGGAGTTTTTCGCCAAATTATGCGGGTGGCTCTGCCCCCGCTCCCCGGGGTTTTGTAGGTGGAGCCATAATATCCATCGTTCCTTTGTTGACAAAACTTGGCATCGCTTGAAGTTTGTTTTTTTTTTAATTTTTTTTTTTTATATTTTTGTCTGCTGCTCTTTTGTTTCTCGTAAGTATCTGGCAGATACGCGCGCACATCCCGCCCTGCTGCATCGCACCGCTCACAACGCTCGCTCACAGGTTGCCCCAGCGGTAGCTAAGGTCGTCATTCTCACGGCTGTCTCCTCGCGATTGGCGTCGCGTGCGCGCAATTCGTGAAATCCATCCGCTATCCGCGAAAACTCCAGCTAGCCGACGGCTATCCGCGAGATACAAGTGTCACCTAATTGGCTTACAATGCCCGTCGAGTGATGGCAGTGTGAAGTGTGCTCTCGAGTCAGAGAAATCTCAATTAAGTGAGCGTTTAGTTGTCCTTTGGACACATTGTCAAGTCTGCAAAGTAGCTTCCCTGGATTAAAGAAGCTGTTTCACTTGGAATATGGTTGTTATGTAAGTTGGTTAATAGAGGGTCTAAGGAAGGGGACAGAAATGGGTATTTAATTGGAAAATTTAGAGAGATATTCAGAGTTTCTATTGTCAGTAATTTGCTTTTACAAGTATTTGAGGAAATGTAAAGGCTTTCAGGAATAAACAATGCCAGAAAATTGGAAAAATTTTGATAAAATAAGAATAGATAAATACCAATAGGAAGAAATTTAAATATTATAAGCAAAGAAAAACAATTCGTACCTATTTTGAGTAATATAAAATGTATATAATTCTATGAATTCCTTATTTTCTGGGAGCTTAGGAAATAGGTTCAGGACTTGTACGAATATTTGAGATAAATTTAATTTTTCTTCATTAGTTTGCATTTTAACAGTTTGTAGAATGAAATAAGGTTCAGAACAAGCCCCATTATTCAAGTACTTTTATTCAATCATTAAAACATTATAAAATATGCAGAAATTAGGCAACTATTTTAAAGACTATTCAGATGTTTGCTTTCCCTTTTAGTTAAAAATGCATTTCTGGCATATCTGGATATAAAGACGATTATAATTAAAACAGAATAGTAATAATGACAACAGACAAACCGAAAAAGCTATTTCAATGTAGAACCATAAATATCAGTAACCCCATCCTGGTAAAATCAGATATTAAATTCAAACCCCTTTAAAATATTAGGGAACTAAATACTTACCACACTTATCTCCCCGTTGAATAGTCTTCTAATTACATCGAAAATAAATCAAAACTCCCCCCTAAAGGTGGTCTTCCAATTACTTCTAATCAGCTCTCATTGAGTCTCCGTTGACACGCGTTCATCTCGAGCAAACGCGTAAGTGTTGAGCCCTCAAGACACCTCAGATAGATCCGATCACCGATGAGGAATGGGCCACAAATCAAACGCTAACGGGGGAGGCCGGGGGAAGAAAAACATGTAAATGATTCAAACGCTTTATTATCACGCTGGGCATGGGCCACAGCTTAGTTAATGGCACTCCAACTCCGACCCCAGTCCGCTCCAAAGAGCCGCGGGGTGTGCCGCGGATCGTGAACCCGACGGACCACACGCAGGCGTAGGCGATCCACAAAAAATTCAGATATTCTGAGATTCATAGATGGTGGGAAGGGACTGAGGCAAAGCGGCGCTCGAGTGAAAGGGTCAAAGAGGCGACCGAAAAGCCACCTATCTATAGAGACATATTTTCTAGGTGACAAACTTATTATGAGACCCCAAGCGAACACACAGAAACCTACAGATCGGGAACGAAGTGAGACGCTATCAGCATCAGATAAGCGCGACTAACGAGCGCCCCGAAGTGTCGAGCAGTCAATTTACGGACCCAAAACAAAGGCGATCCCCTGACCACGAACAGGTTCACTCTCGGGGACCACCAAGCGATCTGCCAGGTATGGGAGAGCGTGCAACCTGCTGACTTCCAAGTACACATAAAAACGCTGCGGCTCAGATCGATTCGAACAAATTTATGGCTAATTGCAGAGCGAGACTCTCTAATAACTCCCACAAGCACACACACGCCTCTGGGTCTCTCACCTGGGACTTGGTTCCTCCAACGAGTCTAGCAGTTCCGTGCTGAGTCACGCGACATAATTTGCGCCCAACTGGCGCTCGAATTACGATTCTGGCTTGGATTACCGGGGGCTAACGGTACCGGCCCTCTAAACTGGGCCCAGAGAGTTATGTGCTTCACATGGCGCCCATAAAATCCAGCAAACGATTTATTTGATTGGCGGATCACCAAGGGACACGCCATTTAGGGCACAATTAAGATAGGTTTACAGTTTCCTTAAACGATGCTTAGGCTTTAGCGATTAACTGGCACTTAAATGGGGCACTTAAAGTGTGTTTTACTTTACTTTTAAAGAGGTAATGGAAGGTTTTTCAATTGAGCATTGCTTTGTGACTCAGAAGAGAGTCATTTCAAAGGAATGTGTGGGTTGAACTTAATTTTAACATTTACTACTTAGAAAATTGAAGGGTACAAGATTGTTATGCAGATATATTAATTGAATAAAAACTCACACAGAACAGTCATTTTATTTAAATTAAATGGTTTTTTGGCTAAATTTTTGCCTTTCAAAATGTATGATTTATAAGCATTTATAAGCCCTTGCAGGATATTCTACTTTTAGTCAGAAGTTGAAAACGTAGTGAAGGAGTCATTTCCGACCCTATAAATCATATATATTCTTGGTCAGCACAAACAGACAAAACTTTTTAGCCATGTCCGAAAGAAACTTTAGATTTTCAGTTTTTCAAAATTTTATAAGGGGTTACATCGTTAAAATTCTAAAAAAATTACAAAAATTTTTATTTATTAAAATTTAAAATAAGGTATTCAGTTTTTTTAAATATTAAAAACTAACACAGAAAACAGCTTTCCGAATTGAAATTAATGCATGTTTGGCTTAATTATGATATATTTCAAATTAAACTCCTGACCCAAATGTAAGCTTAAGACTTTTTAAATTACCCTTATAAATCATAATTAAATTGCCAAAATACAAATAAAATCCCTAGAATTGTTACCTCAAACTTAACAAATAAATAAATCGTATTCCTTTATAGAAATGGCTACACCTTCAAGTCACAGCAACTCCTCACACAGCAGCCCGATCACTCTCAGCTCGCCCAATACGCCCAGCTCCAGAGCCTGGCCTCAAGTACTGCCCACAACCCTGGCCAGCCAGTGGCAGGCGGCGGCTCCATGACCATGCCAGCGTCGTCATCGTCGTCGTCCGGGGGCAAGGGCAAGCGGGAGTGGGACATCAACGATGCTATTGTGCCGCATGTCCCGGACCAGGAGTTTGACGAGTTCAACGAGTGGAGCGACGGCCATGTCCGGCACATCTACTCGCTGCACAACGAGGAGGCCAAGAAGCACATCTCGGGCTGGGCGATGCGCAACACAAACAACCACAATGTAAACATCCTGAAGAAGAGCTGCCTGGGCGTCCTGGTTTGCTCCCAGCACTGCACGCTGCCCAATGGGTCCAAGATCAACCTGCGACCGGCGATCTGCGACAAGGCGCGAAGGAAGCAGGAGGGCAAAGCCTGTCCCAACAAGAGTTGTTGCGGCGGCCGGCTGGAGATCAAGCCCTGTCGCGGACACTGTGGTTATCCGGTGACCCACTTCTGGCGGCACTCTGGCAATGCCATCTTCTTTCAGGCCAAGGGAGCGCACGATCACCTGCGTCCGGATCCCAAGAATTCCACGGTGTCCAAGAGAGCCTTTGGTCGAGCGCCACTGGCAGGGAAATCGGGCAGTGGAGGATTGGGCAAGAAGTCCGTGATTGCGGGTCTGGTCAAGCAGGTGAAGGTGAGCTTTTAAGAGGAGATTCTGTGGATAAAGTATATTAATATTTTGTATTTTTCATCAGCAGCAACAGAGCCTGATGGGCAAGGTCCTCAAACGTCCCGTGGCCAACAACCCTTTGAGCCACTCTGGCTTGGACATATATCAGTATAATGGTGAGTCAATGAGTCCCTGATTAACGATTAAGTTCGTCTCGAAAATGGCAAGAATATCTATTAAATTATATCCTTTGTCCAGCCTGTGGCAAGTGCACCAGCTACAGCCACTGCACCTGCAGCTACCTGGAGGACAGCACGTCGGCGAGAAGCCACCAGTTGGCCCAATCCTCTAGCTACGCTGGCAATTCATGGCCCCTAAGTGGATCTGAATCCTCGGCACCCTGCGAGACCGCCGCCAACGTGTTTACGGTGAATCATCAGCACATCACATACAATTATCCCATCTACCATGCCACTCCGGCGGCGGCAACGGCAGCGCCCAGTAAGTCTCCCAGTTTGCCCTACACCTGCAGCATCTCGGAGCTGGCCGCCTATCAGCAAAGCTCCTCCTCGGGCGGCAGCGGCTACGCCATGAGCGCTCCCCTGCACGGGCACACCCAGTGTCAAGCGCTCTCCTACGAGTCTAGCCCACAGCTGGCCACCCCAGAGCCGGAGTTCATCAACTACTCGCAGATCAAGCATTTGGGTGGCGGTCAGGAGGAGATCGGTTGCAAGGGTGAGCCGGGAGCGGGACAACCACCGCCCACCATCAAGTACAATGCCACCGTGGAGACGCAGCCGTATGTGGAGGATAATTACGAATACTACTACAGTCCCAAGGCGGAGTACGAGATGCAGCAGCACCAACCACATACACATCAGCATCAGCAGCAGCACCAGCAGTTCGGTGGGAATCCCTCGGCGGGACACCATTACTACGAGAGTGGCAGTGGCTACAACGGCGTTAGCTACTTTGACACAGGGACCACCACGGCACCAGTGGCTAATAGCGGAAGCGGAAACAGCCTGGACACCGGATATGGCAGCTACTACGATCACTACTCCAGCTATGAGCAGCAAATGGCCGTTGCCGGCAGCTTCGCTACTTCATCCTCGGTGGGAGTAGCCAGTGTTCCAGCAGTAATACCGCCTCCGGGACACCCACCGCCTCCGCCGCCACCACCGCCCACGCTGACATATCACCACCATCATCACCACCACTTGCACCACGCGGCGGCGGCCACAACGGCACTAGCCCCTTCAATAACGCATTGAATAGTACTTAACGATGCCCGAGGACGATCTCCGAAGGATTACTCATAGGCGAGATAGCATTAAGATTAGTTGGGAAATTAAATTTCTTAGTTTCCATCTGTACGCGTAGTGTTACATGGTTTTCTCATTGTTTTCCCGGCAAATAAATTATGAAAATGTGTTGATTTGTAAAGGGAGATTTTTTTAACTTGGGATTTCCTTTAGGTTTTTCATTTGGGGAATTAAATTTATCACATAATTTTTGCAACAAACCAAAATATCTTTATTGGCAGCAATAGATTTCGTATTAATTTAAATTTTTCTAATTTCCCGCCTGAATTATAAAAGCTTTTCTGGAGCCACCAGCGTTGCCGGACCGTGCTGCTCGAGCATTTTAGTGTGCCCATTGAACCAGAAGGTTGTAGTATCAGATGTGGTTCGAGTATCAGATGTGGTTCGAATATAAAAAAAATAATGAACTTAGGGGCAGTGATGTCATTTCCGCTTTTCTTTTTATTATTAGCTTATCGCTAAGGCTTCGGAATTTTCATTTGTATAAAATGCATATGCATACAATATGCAACATATGTATATATAAAATATAAATATGAAATATGCATAATATACGCGAAAATGTAAAATATACACATCTCAAAATATTTAAGTTCTGTTTGTATTTTACTCACAATTCTTATATGCGAACTCTTAAATTGGCCAGAGAGCAGAATAACTGCTTCGATTTAATATTTAAAATTAAAAAAAAAAAAGCGAAAAAAAAATTTATTTGCTAGAAATCCGCTACTTTCTTAGCTTTTTTTACTTGGAATTAGGCTTTTTTAGCTGTTTATTTTGGGTAATCCAGCTTGTTTTCTATGAAAAATCAGTTTATTTTTAAATTACATATTTTATTACATTTGTTTTTTTGAAAATATACTTAAATTTAAATTTAAAATTACACTAAATTTTAAATTATTTGCTAAAAATTAGTTTTTTTATAGCTACTTTCTCGTGTAATTAATCTTTTTAGCTATTTATTTAGGGTAGTCCAGCTTTTTCGCTCAGAAAAAATGACAACACTGCCCAACAAAAATCTATAAAAGCACCCGCAAAGCACGCTCGATTAAAAAAATTCCAAGCTGCGCGGTGAAGAGCTACCGAGTGCTAATTAAGTAACTTTTCTACATTTCTAACGCTTTCAAAGACTACAGCAGCCGCCGTCAACATGGTGTACCAGGTGAAAGACAAGGTGAGTCACATCTGCCGGATCCGGATCTGAGCACGCTGGGCTTTTCCCCGCCGCGTCATCTGCAGTTGGGTAACCCAATGACCCCCGCAACCCCGATAGTTAGTTTTCCATTAAGATTTTGGCCTGGGGCACGGAAATATGGCATTGGAATCGCAATTGTCATTCTAATTTCAACGCTTTTTGCTCCCCCATCATCCCCCCACGCGAGAAAGGCGAATACAGCGGAACAAGCGAGAAAGTAAGAGGAGAAAGCGGAGAAGAGAAGAGTTCGAACGGCGCCATGATATCATTTCTTTTGGATGGACCGACCGGCAACGGAATTTTCGAATTTTCAAATCGCTCCATTCAGTAATCTAGGCAAGATATACTATATGGAGGCAGTATACATATATACACACACGGTGTGCCGCTGGCATGAGTTAGCAATTCATTATCGCGGTCGTGGTCGGAGCTTGGGTTTGTTGGTTAGGAATACGAACGAAATAGTTACTACAACACAGGGTGTGCTCGGCGTTCCAAAGTTGCGCGCTTTGGACGAACAGCGGTTCAAAGGGGAGGCCAGATAAGCAGAGAAGTAGGGAAGGGGCAGAGGTGGCGGGAGAGAGAGTTTCAAGGGGGCGAGAAACCGGTTGGACGCTCGGTCAGTCGGCCGACGCATAAATACAAATATTACGTCAGGGCAAATGCGATAAATAAATATGCTTATGGAAAGCATTTCTTATTATAATTCAATTTCAAAATATACATATAGGTGACGCTCTCAAACATTGCCCCCTGTGGTCTAAATATATACCGCAAAACACACATAAAAATAAATAAATAAAAAGAGACAGCTTATCAGAAACCACTTGAAACTACCAGAACCATCGGGACAAACAAATTTATTCAGAAATGAGTCAATAAATCATTTCACAAGATTTTTTTATTTTAAATATATTTTATTTATGAACATTAATGCCAGTTTGTTTGAATATTGATTAATGTCTAAAGCCAAATCCTGTTTGGAGTGTAATCTAAAAAATATAAATTTAATACCATTATTAATAATTTTTAAAAATAATTTACCTTATTTTAAAAGAATTTACAATCAGTGAATAAACAAGTTCATAAAATTCTGAATAAAACATTACACACTTTGATTAAGTAAAGCCATAGCCTTTGGGTTAAACAATTATTCTAATGTTATTCCGTGAATTATGGAATCAAATTCCCAGCAATTTCTTTGTCACCTTGAGTCACAACCAACCATTATGCTCTATGAACATCATTCGTTGATCAATGGTAATAGACCATGAATCAGCCAACAGTATAAGGAAATCTTAAGCATTTCAAGTCTGAAATCTTTCCACTGAAAGCGAAGTGATCTAAGCCAACCAAAAATAATTTAATTGGAAAGAAACAATAAGCTGTATTAAGTTGGCAAGTGAATTATTTATGCAAATTCCAACAAACCGGTCGGCTGCCCCCTCCCGTTCCACGGGGGAGACGCCAACAATTTCATTAGAGCCATTTCTTTGCCCTTTTCTGTTCTGCGATTGCCATCGCCCGCAATTAATTAAAGGTCATTGGGAAAACGTGACATGAGCGAGGCGGGGCCAGGAATCGCCCCCAGCAACACCACACCCTTTGGCATACACATATAATTTTCGAAACTCTTGAAATATTGATTTGTGGCTGGTCACTAGGCCAAATACTGAAATTGAAATGAAATATACAAATACACACGATTGTTGGCCCGTACAAATATTGAACCCGTCAATAGGCGATTACTGGGGCTGATTACAACTTGGCAACTTTTGGGGAGGATGCCTGACAACTTTGTGGCTGCCTTATCGCGCACCTGACAGCGATAATGATGGGGTCTCCCCCTCATCCGCAGTTGGATCAATGTATGATAACCCCCAATCGCCCAATTCCTAATTAAACTTGCCCCCTTTTGGGAGGAACTTGCAGCAAATTTGGGTCATTGGGAAATGGAAAAATCAATATTATTCTCATATTAAAAATGTACACTTTCTGTTTGCAGAATGATCTTGAAGCTCAGCTGACCAAGGCTTCCGGCAAGCTGGTGGTGCTGGACTTCTTCGCCACCTGGTGTGGACCCTGCAAGGCGATCTCGCCCAAGCTGGCCGAGCTGGCCACGCAGTACGCCGAGAGCGTCGTCGTCCTGAAGGTGGGTTTCTAAACTTAAAAGTCTATAAAACGAGTTGTATATTAACAAGCCCTCCTCTCCGAACAGGTCGATGTGGATGACTGCGAAGACATCGCCATGGATTACAACATCTCCAGCATGCCCACCTTCGTGTTCATTAAGAACGGCTTAAAGGTTGAGGAGTTCGCCGGCGCCAATGCCACGCGTGTGGAGGATGTCATCAAGGCCAATATCTAAGCGCCTAGACGTCGTCGGACAGCCCACTACTGATCCACCTATGAGTTTTCTTCATAAACATTTAGTTAATTATTCCATAAGTGCAGGGTTTGCTCTTTCCACAAAGAAAGACAGCTTCCGCTGCTCCTTGGCTCGGTGTTACTCGTGGCGATGCTGCAGTGCAGCTCGCAGGGTGGCGGAAGCAGCTGGAAACAGCGCAAAAAGTGAGATACTAAGTGGCTTTTAATTGTAATACTTGCTTAATCAACAAAAGAAACGAGAAAAAAACACACTAAGATTGTTCATTTTTGTATTGGAACCAATTAAACAAACGCAATTGTCCGTGAGTAAACTCTAAAAATAAATGTAACACGTTCTCCGTTTTGTAATGGATCTGCCTGCCTTTCAATTTTTAAAGGGGATTGGGTTGGCATGGGATGAAGGAAACGCTAACTTAGTAGCGATATGGAAGCCAAGTCAAATATTAGTAATCATCCAGACAAAGCCTTTTATGGTTAAGTAATAACGATTAAAATCGGGTACCTGGACTAGATTAGATAAGATAGGCGGCAGCATGTTCGACACTCATTAGTAAATGGAGAGGGTGCTCTAAAAGAGGTAGTTCCGGAGGCAAAATCAAGTCTTTGGAAAAAAACAATAATACGTTGGCTTAATATTTTTTAGGTTTTTTATCATTTTAATAATTAATCATTTTCATTTCTATTAAAAGTGTAAAAAATAACAATAATTTAAAGTGTCTGACTACAGATTTAATAAGCTTTTTATTTATTAGGTTATTTATTGTAATTTTCGCTCCTAAACTCTAGTATTTTTACGTTGATCTGGAATTTCTGTTTGCTAGAAAGAAAGGTAATTAATTATCATTAAAGAATAAAAAAAATATATATATTAAATTAAAAGTCCTTATTAATTTAGTTTATACTTTCTCGTTACGTAAAGTAACGGTTTTTGATAACGTAACGTTTCTGTTAAGCTTGGCAACGCTCGAGCAAACAACGCTGCCAGACTTTGCGGCTTGAGGGCTTCGAGCACAAAAGCCTGCGGGCACACTGACCTTTTATATTTTTAAAATAAAAATAAATTAAATGAATATGTTTCTCATAAAATAAATACTTGAGAAAAACAATAAATAATCTTTAATTTTTAATTCTATTATCTAGTTGCAAGTGGCCGGAAATGAGCTAAACTGGCAGCACTGGGGGGGACAAAATCTATAAAAGCAACCCGTAAGCACTGGTAAAGATTATTCAAAGAGCGCGGCGCGGTCACACTGTGAAAATTCGCCGAGAAAACAACAACAGACAGCTCCGTTCGAACCGACAACAAAAACAATTAAAAAAAAAAATATAAGAGGGCTGGTGCGCGCGCGGGGCGAGGGGAGACGTCGGACAGAAATAAGCAATATTTTGCTGTGATTTCTGTGAGTGCTCGAAGGCGGCGTCTTTGCGTGTTTTGTGTGCTTCCGATTCCGAACCCGCGATTGTGTTTGTGACATTTCGGGTGGCTTTTTTATAGCAACAAGCAAAAGCGGCGGCAGAGAACGGCGAGTGCAGAAATGTCGAGGGAATTTGCATAATTTCGGGTCGGAGCAACTATAGAAATTGTATAATAAGCGAAACGTGTTTGTTTGCCAAGTGTAGCAGCAGGAGGACTGGCAGGAGGCTGGCCTTGAGCCCAGATCGACACCGATGGCCGCCGGGGGATGCAGCAGCAGCAGCCAGGATTCCACCTCGACCACCGAATCCACCACCCCAGCTAATGCCCGAGGTCCCAATCTCAACGACAGCAACAACAACGAAAGCATCCTCAACCGCATCTGCAGTCGCAGCCGCATCCCAGCATAATGTCAAGTGCCCACTACCAGGCACTCGAGCCGCAGACTTCCGACGAGGATAACGAGGACATCGAGCAGCGGCGGCCGAAGCAGCAGCACCACCATCACTACCACCTGCGCAACCACAGCGGCTCCACTACGACAGCCTGCTCCTTGGCCACACCGGTCATGGCCCGGAAGGGGCGTCGTCGCTGCCTGCTGCCCCTGGTGGGCGGAGTGCTGTTCTTCATAGCTTTTTGCTACCTCACCCTCAGCGTGGAAACGCGCCTCGCCCTGGGACTGGGCGGTGGCTCCGATGACTCGGATGACGAGGGATCCCACAACGACTTAGGTAAGCTGATGACGAGGCCCAGTTCGACAGAAGAGTGGCATTTGGAGGAGAAGTCGCCCCTCGAGGTACCGTGGTCCGCCGCGGTGGAGTTTCCCTCAGAGAAGTTGCCCTCAAGCGTGGAGTTTTATCCAGACGGCGGGTTACCCTTGGAAGACGAGTTGTCCTTTGACAGCGAGATGCTCTTTAAGATGTTTTCAGAGGACAAGTTTCCCTCAGGGAAAGAGCGACCTTCAGATGAGAAGTTGAACTTAGAGAACGAGTTGCCTTTAGAGACCGAGTTTCCCTCAAACCAGGAGTGGTCCTACGATGAGTTAAATGATACAAGACTTTCAAGATTCAAGATAAGACGAAAAGAGTTCCCAGAGATATGTAAGTCAAGCATCTGTCGTTGATTCCACCCTGATTCTATACCTCCAACTGACCCAACAGCTGTGCCCAGTCGCGGAAGCGCAGTTAAGTGCATTCTCACGACCACTGCTGGCCGAAAGTGAGTTCGCCGTGGTGGTGCCACCACTTTCACTTTCCCTGTTGGCGCACTGCCAATCAAAGTTCGGTACTCTACATTTAGGCAAGGCATATCAGTGCGCTCTATCTGTTTGTCAAAATGTGAGATGTGATTAAATGGTGCATGTACTACCGTTGTGACTTCTGTTTTCGGCCATAAAAATTTAACCAAACAAAAGGTCGTAAACTATAAAAATTGTTCATTTTCCTTTTCTGCTAAAGTCTGTCCAAGTATATTTTTCATTACAACCCACAATTGCCTCGTTAATTGGTTTTTGTAAGCTGTTTAGAAATCCCCTAAGTGGTTTTGTCAAGGCTCCCTAAAGTCACCGTGACAGAACCTCCTCTCCTGAATCACCGATGAGTAGTTGACGTAGGTAATTAGCGCATGTAACTCGTCGGCTTTCGACGTTGCGACTTCTGCCACCGGTTAGCCAGCTGGCTTTTTTATTATTTAACCGTAATTGGATCTATTTGGTAACTATTGTCTTCACCAAACACGATATATAGTTGGATGTACTGCCACTGTACATCGCGCTGTCGAGCCACCCACCCTTGCCCAATGGCAATTACATCGCTCCGCTTGTCGGTCGGTCGTTTTATTTTTTTTATAGCCATCAGCGAAAGCCGAGACAAGGTCACATTTTCCAGTTTACTTGGCTGGACAGCCCTGTTAAGGGAATACACTATTAAATTAGTTGCATTAAATTAATAGAGTTAGCTAATGAAAATCTACAATAATTACATTTTGTGTAGAATTTTTTATAGTAAAGGTATACAACATCAGCTATCAGGGGTATAATATAATTTAAATTAGGTTTATCATGAAATTTTTGTATTATTTTAGAGGCCCAATGTGACTTTTCCAATTGCAAACTACTATTTTTATACTCTCCCAACCATCGATAGGGTATTTTTACGGACGACTTCCTTCTCTCCTTTATGTCTTATTTATGAACTAATTCCGCAATTTGCTTTCTAGGGGTATAAAAGCTAGATTGCAAAAGGGGAACAATGTGTTTATATCGATTAATTTACGCTGCGAACTCAATGCCAATCATCCTCTTGGATGTCTGTTCAAGTTCAAAGCAAATGCAAATGAGTTCAATGAGATTATCTTGCTTGTCTCGTTGGTTAGAAAAACAAAAACAACTTTGTTTGTCTTTCAGTCATGCGATCTCAAGTCGCAGCTAAGGAGAGTGCCACCCTCAATCAAAATTGAGTGACACCAATTGTCTAATTGCAAACACTACTCGTTACGAATCACTAAAGTCTAGACTCTAGATTTAGCATTTCTCAGTAAAACGTTAATTGGCTTTTAGCAGTTTTCCGGCAATACATATTGCCCCTCGTTTCGAGGGTAGAATTTACACATGCCCAGAATCTTATCAACATCTTATGTGCGAGCAACGTCTGGCATTCGGCATTGTTGCCCCACAGACCCTAGTATGAATATATTTATAATTCGCCTAGCACTTGAGCACCTTTATTCCTCGCTCTCATCATCATCTGCTTCGAGCCTATTTCAGTATCATTTCAAGTGCGCGTGTCGGGTGCTTGTCATGCCCCGCTCTCTGATGCCTCCCCTGAGGCATTGTTAATGGAATTCGGTGGGTCTGCCTCCTGCACATTTGAATATGCACTTTGGACACGCAGCCGTTGAACCAAATTGCCCTCAAATTGTCTGTGCAAATATTTACAAATTGTTAACTGCGCTACCACCTGCCTCCTTTCATTCAAAAGATATATTAAACCAGGGAAAATATTTACAAATTGTTGGCTGCACTGCCAATCGCCTCATTTTATTTAAAAGAAATATTAAACCAGCGCAAATTCTGCTGAATTTGCAATGCATGACGAATACAATCGAGTTTCCGCTGCTTAAAATTTAGCTTTATTGTTATCCATAAGGCACCCGGGGCTTCTATGATAAGGGTTCAAATAAATTTGCTGGCTAATAAGGCCGCTGACTTTTTTTGTTAGAGATAAGAAGAAAGATTGGAGTAGATCAGTTATACAAATTCACAGGAAATTTATTTCTCATAATTAAAAAACATCCATTATCACGTAGGAAATATCGTTTTGCGTATTACTCATAAAAAAAGCTTCTGGGTTTGAACATTTTTTTTAGAAGGTTTTAGGTTTCCGTTTGCCCAACTCCGTAACGTTTATTTTGTTTAAATTATAAGTGCACATGTCGTCTGTTTCTATATTATAACCAGTAACATTAGTACACTTTTTATTGAATCACAAAATTGAAGAGTTATTACGACTTGACTTATAGGCCTTATCTGACCTTCCCTGACATTTACTTCGTATATGTTTATAACTATTTTTAATCACAAATTCTTTTAAACACAAATCCGTTTTACGCAGAAATTGACTTAATGTATATATGTATATACTAACTTTACAAAGATAAGCCTTGCCCCAAATAAAATATAATTTCTTCAAGCTATTTTTATCATTTTTTTTTTAATAAAAGAATACTGAATTCCTGAAATCCCCCATTTAGTCAATCGGTCAGATAGATGGCCCGGCACCAATGAAAAAAAAAATGGTGAATGAAGCCGATAAGGGGCAAAGCGAATAACAATTTGTGACTAACGTACGGTCGTAGATCAGGTGCCCGGGGAATTCTCAATAGCCCGCAATCGGGAAGCGAGCACTGGCCGCCTCCTCATCATCATCATCCAGATATGGGTCATAATTAACCGGCGTGTACGTGAGCGTGTGATTATGCCCAGATTGCTGTCGCACACCCCGTCGATAAGTGTGTGGTTTATCGTTAGGCAAAGTGGGGCTTATGGTAGTGGTGGTGGTGCTTCCATTGCTAGACATACACCGCCAGTACAATGGGACAGCCCCACTATCAGTGTCTGTGCCGATTGTTAATGTTCATTGGGGGAGGAAGGGTAACGAATACGTAATTATTCGTCATTCGGAAAAGCCCTCATTCGCTATATTCTTTTATTTCGATTGATCGAGTCCGCATTTGTGACATTTTGGTTTCTATTTGCTCGGTCAATATTTAATCACACATATTGGGTGGATACTTTTGGCCTGCCCCTTTGTCCGTTTTGGGTTATCTACGATTTGCATCGGAGAACGGTCGTTCATCGGACTTCCTTCTCTGCCATGCTTCCCCCAGTCGCGTGCGTTACGCTTTTCATTCCGGATTAATGGACAGGTGCTCTAATGGCATCGGCACACGCAGCCGATCAAAACACATTAACGCTTTGATGGCAGGCGTAAGATTCCCAACACGGATTAACCCATTAGGTAATTAGCTGGCATATCTCGATATCTTGTATCATCTGTTTCTGATCTCTGAAATGTGTGCATAAGACAACCGATTTCTTAAAAGCCTCCTAAAGTTGTTTGGGAAGTGACGGAGCACTTTATCCTCGGCTTAAGTAAATCATTCGTACGCAAAGTATCTAAGAGACACCGATTAGCACCTTTTGAGATGTGGAGAGGCAGCGCGTACAGATTGCTTGTCATCGCTTCAGATACTCATCTGGGCACTACGGCACGTTTGTAGCCCCTCAAACTGGGGGTCAATGAGTTGAGCTACGAGCATCAGCAAATTTTCGTAGTAATTGTAAATTCTGATTAAATCATGGCATCATGGAGAATTTTAATTGAACCTGTGTGTGACCCCTACTAATCAATCTCAATTTCACTACCCTTCCCCGCAGATAGAAACAATTTCCGGCCACTCAACGAAACCGTGCACATATGCAGCGAAAGCTACGAGGATCGCCGGCAGTTTATGCAGGACAAACCCAATTCCGAGTATGGACAGTTGCCGGTGATTTACTTTGTTACCCCCACGTACCCGCGGCGGGAACAGATTCCGGAACTGACGCGTCTGGCGCACACGCTGCTCCATGTCCCACGACTGCACTGGCTGGTGGCCGATGATCAGCAGAAATGCAACGACTTCATGGACACGCTGCTCAATCGATTTGGTATGAAAACTTGAATCTTTATTAGAAGATTGTGTTAATGAGGAAATTTGTTATCCACAGGCATTCCCTTCACCCACATGGTGAGTCCCATGCCTGCCAAGTTCCGGTTTGCAGACCCCGCACCGCGTGGCGTGGCCAATAGAAGAGCTGCTTTGCAGTGGCTGCGGCAGCGCAACCTCACCAATGGAGTCCTTTACTTTGGGGACGACGACAATACCTACGACCTGCGACTCTTCTCGGAGATCAGGAAGACTCAGAGGGTATCCATGTTTCCCGTTGGTTTGATTGCCGACTATGCCATCAGCGGGCCGGTAGTGAGAAAGGTGAGTCTTGGTTTTATATAAATAAAATCTGCAACTTACCTATCAAATCATTTAATTATTTTCCAGGGCAAAGTGGTGGCCTTTCTGGACTCTTGGGTGGCGGGACGACGCTGGCCCGTGGACATGGCCGGCTTTGCCGTGAGCTTGGAGTACATGGCTCAGTATCCCAATGTAAATATGCCGTACAAGCCCGGCTATGAGGAGGATCTCTTTCTGCGGAGCATCAACGTGCGTATGGATGAAATCGAGCCGCGGGGCAACAATTGCACAGAGATTCTGGTTTGGCATACGCAGACCAAGTCCAAAAAGCTGGGCGTTGTACGCTTGGAGAGCAAATACCTGGACGACCGCTCCAATCTGGGTGCCCTGTTGCGTAACCTAGAGCTAATGGGGGTGGCCACCATAACAGAGAGCGAGAGTATGTATAAAGCAACATTTTTTGTCATATTTTTTAGAATTTATATTCATATTTTCTTTACTTTCCTCAGTTCGCACTGCACAGATCAGCAAGAATGGCAAGGCGAAGCCGCACTCCGTCATACTCAGCTGAGAACCCGGGTCCCAGCAACCAAAAAACAATCCCAAATAATACTCATAGATGTTTAGAGCTAAATGTATAATATTTCAGCCAGGAACCCAATCTCGATTCAACCGCTCTCCCCTGCATGCGTTCTAGTTATCAGTGGTTTTTCGCACAACGCAATATCTTGATTATTTATTCTGTGTTCTCGTCATAGTGTAACAATAATAACGAGTTTCCCGCTATTGTTAATTAGTTGTAGATTAGGTTGTTCGTGATAGCCAGATAGGAAACACAGGATAGAATCAGGACTTATTAAATTATACGTATACCATCATCACTACCAGTAGGTTGTAAAGTAAGGAACGAAAGTTGCAATTCCTTTCCATATTTTTAATTATGTATTTTATTTTGCAAAGCAAACTAAAGCTAATAGACCAAGCTTCATTGACTTACACAACACACAGACACATATCATTAAGCTTGACATGTTTTATCTTAGGTTAACACATTGTTTTTTATATCGCTGAAACCCGAATGCTTTAGTAATGGGCAATAATTTATAATACTTTAGTGAGGGGCTTTTAATAGCTCCATAAATAATCAGTAATTCAATCAAAGCGATCCTAAGCCATGATGTGAACAAATAAATACTAGTTTTATAAAGCTGTCTCCAAAAGAATTAAATACTTTTACTTGTTGGAAGTTAAATGTTGTGCTAAGAAAAACTGCTGCTTTTCAGGGAGGTAAGTGCTTGGAATATGAATTGACAATGAACTACCCAGCCCGGCATCCGTGTCTCCACTTTGTTCGAGAAGTGTCAACAGTGTGACGAGAACGGAATGGCACGAAATAGCAAACAATACTTTTCAATTAACTTGGCGCTCCTTTTTTCTCATCCACATCCGCATCCCTATCCTTATCCCGGTCCCAGTTCCATCCTAGCTCATCCTTCACTTGCCCGTAGTTCACTTCAAATGCCCGAAAGCATTTCGTGCTGGCTGCAAAAGTCGAACAGCTAAGAAAAAGTTGCAACTTTCAGCTATATATCAGTGGGAAAAGGGGTAAATGAAGCTGATTAAAGGTTAAAAAGGCTGAATACCCTGGAGTTTAGTATAAGTAAATTTATATTTTAATTGAACGGGGAGTTTGGTTAAATTAAAAAGCAAATTAATTTATAATTAGGAATAAGGTTTTATTTTTAAATAATTATTAAAAAGCCTTTTTCTACTTTTAAACCCCAGGTATCTAGCTACAGTTGCTTCCTAATCGTATAGGAAAACTCCACTCTGTAGAATTCTGTCAAGTTCTGGCCAACATTTGAGTACCTTAAGCCGGGAATGAGCAAACATATACCACCCTCTGCCCCCGATAGCAAGATACCAGTACTGCAGGTGGTGTAGCTGCCTGGTGCCTGAGTCATTGCAGCTGGGAATGGCACGGACGTGTTGCATATGCATCTTCCTCAATGCGGAGTTATGAGGCAAAGTTTCTTAACAGGAGGAGAAAAAGGAGTTGTGTGCTACGTGTGAATGGTTCGCCGCCGGAGCAAAGCTGCTCGCAATTGGGGCCAAATAAATAGAGTCGGTGCTGGGATGGAACTTTTTGTGCGCTTCACCGGAAATTTGTTTGGCAGGAAAATTGCTTTAAAGTGTCACGGGTTGGCCTCCATTAATACTCGAGTGGCACTCCCTGGGTGGCACTTTGAGCCTGAAGTCCGGGACGAGGTGGCAAATCGGAAACAACTTAGCAAAGGGACGGATGCGGTTGTGTCACCAGCAATCACCTCTGGCCGTTATGACCCCGGCCTGGTCCAAACAGCAATGGCCCGCATTAAGCCATTAAAGCTAATTAAACACAGCCGCCCTGGGGGCCATCATGAAACCCACTACTTTCCGCATCCCGGCCAGATTTGACTCAGCCGACTGGCGAACGCTTTATTAAGCGCAGTCACCCTGCTCCGGCAGCCATCACCCGTAATGAGTGCGGCTGCCAGCAGACAACTTGATGAGGTTGCGATTGATGTTGCAAATGAAGTCGTTGCCAGTGCCGGGAGCAGCCAAAGGAGCGGAGAGTAGGAGCAGGATGTCTCGTTGGTGTTTGCACTATGCACTACTCCACTGGAAGAAAAGTAGAACAAAAATCAGGAAAATAAGCGAAGTAAAAGAGGAATACATACAGCTAAAGATATTGATATCAACTTCTAGATTCTATGGAAAATATATGCTTATGTTTTTGGCTATAACTTATTGGAAACTAAAACAAAAAAATATTAAATAAAATTGATATTTGTACAATATTCCAGATATTTAAGAACACAATTCATTACCATCTAAAAAATTTTAATTTTACTAAAAATCAACAAATTGTTTTTTATTCAAAAGTCCGTATTTTTCCCACTGCATGGGTCTTGATTTAGCAGCACTTCAAATTTAAACGCAAGCCATCAACCAGAAAGCGAACAGCAACAGGAGCAGGGCACAGAGGACGACTCCGGTGGGTGTGGATTTGCTGCATCTGCAGATGCCACTTAACGTCGCCATGACGAGAGCTGAAAAAAAAGAAGGCAAATCGTTGCGGAAATTGGCATGCGGAAGCAGGGCACATCGATGGAGTATAGACCCACATTTTGTTGCTGATAAACTTTAATTTGCTTGCTATCTATCAGAGGGTTCGATACCGATAACCGGCCAAGGCTGCCGGGCTTGAAGCAGGATGATCCCGACCGATGACTACAGCCGATAGCGGCACTTCCACGTCAAGCTCATCACGATCAGACAGGAGGTCGTCTGGCAATTCAATATTCAACATTTGCAGTAAAAGACTTATTTCACTGTTCCGGCGACGCGGAGGCACTGGTGCTATGGGTGTGTTATCATCCCACATTGGAGTGGAGGAGGACTTAACTTCTATCATATAGCCTTGGGTTGAACAAACCGATTCATTGGAGGCGGGGCGGCTTGTTCCCGAGTGGTAAGAGCTCACCTCCTCTTCGTCTAAATCTATTCTTTGTTGTGAATCTGTTTCACCAAAACTACCTTGAGACATATTAAGGATTTTAAAAGAAAAGTTTTATGTTCGAAAATGTTTTACAAATTTATTGAATTATGTAAAAATTTAGATGTTTCTGCTGTGATTGACTATTGGAAAATGTGAGTAGACAGGAATTACCAGGGTTGTCTTAATTTTTAAAATACTTTGTAATATTTCTGGAACTAAAGGTAAATTCATTGATTTTTCAAATAATAATTAATTTGAATCAAATTCCAGGCACTAGCTTTAAATCATATCATTTTGTGTTCGTTTAAATTAATTATTAAATAAACTTACCTGTATTCAACACTTAACCGCATTACTAATACTTTTTTGCGGTCCCTTAACAATAGTCGTTGTTTGATTTACTTTCAGCGCCTGTCACTTGTGGGTGAATTTATTGCTGGCTCTTCCCGCTTTGCCCGGACAAACCAATTACCACAATTTCAAGTCCGCCCAACGCAAATCGAATGTCAATTACCAGGGCAAACCACGACCGCCGTCCAGTATCCCTCCTGCTGCCACTACCACTTCCGTTTCGGCCCCCACTGCTGCATGGCTAACAAGTTAATTTCACAATGTTTGCGGCTTGAGTGCGAACAAACAAATTGCGTGGCATTTCCGGCTCCCAAGGGGTTTCGAGTGGCGACAGCAAAGAGACCAACAAATCAATTGGCCAACAGCAACTACATAGGGCCAAGGGAACGGGAAGGGTTAGTGACCTAAACAACCGCCAATCAAAACACACGGACACATGCACAACTCGCATTGAAATTGACTATTGATTGGTCAAGAACAACAACAACAGCGGCAGTACAGGAACAGGATCAGCAGGAGTCCTGCAGACTAATGTGTAAATTATTATTACTAATACGACATGTGGTCAGCTCGGTCGGTCGGTGGAGTTAATGAGGAGCTGGGCAAGGTGTGGAGCGCCAGGTGTGGAAAGCTCGTGTCGAGAGGGGAGTAGAAGGTGTATTCATTTTTTAAGTTATTTATTTGTTAATTTTAATTTCATAAAGCAATATATTTTAATAGAAATAATGTAAAATATGTAGCTGTTTTAAATATTTAAATTTATCAGCGGAAAAAATCAAATTTTTAAGAAACAAATAATATTGTAACGTTAAAACTAAAAACTAATATAATAAATATAAAACATTACAAATATTTATTTAAGACCTTTAATATACATATTCCACTTTAACCTAGAAAATCATGATAAATCATTTCCTTCTTCTTATAAATTTCCCATTTTATTTAAAAGGTGACAAACACAACCCTTTAAGCCACCCTCGCTCACCGCCCAATAGCCAATTAAAGGTATACTCCCCACTTGCAAAGCGGCACGCACACTTGACCAAATGCGCTTACATTTGCATAGTGCTTCTGTATGTGTGCGTGTGTATGTCCTGTACTATACGTTAATGCAATAATAAATTTTATTTATACACGCAGACACACACACTGAGAGCACATACAGTGGAGAATGCACTTATATATGTATATGTATATGGTACACACAAAAACTAATTACACGCCACAATGATTACATTTTACAGCGCCATCGAGCTCTCTCGTTGAGCTACAACTACAGCAACATCAGCCGGAAGTGTTAAACAACAGTACACACACACACACATAAGGGGGAAACCCCGAAAAATGTTGAGCATTACGGGAAAAGCTTCTGTAGGAAAAGGGACTGCAGCGTAGGTGTCTCTCCCTTCGGCCATTTCGGAGTTGTTGTAGTAATAACAACTTTCCACTCAATGAATGACACCTTGGGGGCATGGCGAACACTTCGAGGTACACAGTTTTCCCGGAAAATTATGCTAAAATCATACGGCAAACTAATGAGAGATGAGCAATTTGGGAAATATTTATATTTCAGGCACTTTTAATAAAGGAAAATGGGTAAGTTACTTTATACATTTGTTTATAGTTTGTAATAGAGATTGGTACAAGAAGTGCTTAAAAAATAAATATAGAAGAATACCAAGTAGAAGAGAATTATTAATATAAATAATCCATGTTCCTGGACTTATTTATACCGTAATGCGTGTTCTTAACTTTGTAAATGTTCTGGAGTATTTTACCGGAGCAAGTAAAATTCCTCTAGAGATGAAAAATCTGAAAACTTATATATTTATGTAGCAATGACGGGAGTCCAATTTGAATTCCCGGGCATGCATGCCAAACTGCAGAGGCAAGGGCGAAAGTGTAGCTTGCTTTTCAGCGCCTTTCTGTGAGCTTCAGGCATTTCCCCCCGCATATATTTTAATCACCACAACAATATCATCAACGCAGCAGATAAGCACTTTCACTTCGGGTATACTCGACCATTTATCTGCTTGGCCAGAGCCCCGCGATGTCATTCAGTTGACCAGGTACCTGCCAGTCGGTAGGCAAAGTATTATTATTATTTGTAATTCGAATTCGTTTTCTTCATTGCGCGTTGAAATGCGATTGCTCTTGTGCAGCACAAACATCTGGCAGTCGCTCACGAGGTTTTATTTTAATTATAACTGCAGGGCAGGACCAGGACCCAAACAGGACCACAGCCTTGTATAATTTAAGAGGGACGGAAGGGGTCAAAGGATGTTCAGACAGACCGCTGCCTTCACTTGCGTTTTATTGAAATTCATTGAGGCATCATTGAGGCGGGCGATGAAAGTGGGGAGAGGGAATGTTATGCACTGGAAATAATAAGGAATATTATATAAGATAATATAGATAATATATACAGACTAAAAGGGCAAAAACCAAAGCTGCAAGGGGTAAATTATATTTAATTTATAAGCAAACAAATAGCCTTTTCAAAGTAAAGGTTTTAAAGGTTAACATGGGAGAAATAAAATATAAAGGAGAAGATGTTCCTCTCTTAAAAAAACTTTATTTAAAATGAAATCTCTTAAAACCTTTAAATTTGTTCCTTTTTGGAATCTTTACTATCTCAATTTGTTTGCTTTCTTTGCCTGCTTGGGGCATCCTTTGGCCAGGCTCGCAATCCTGGCACACATCAATGGTCTGGCGGCTGAACCGAACTGGACTGCCAAGAAACTGCCGCTTTTGAGTAATGTTCGAAAATTTTATTTTTAAATTAAAATAAAATGGTTACCCGTTGCCCACGCCAAGCCGTCCCGCTGCCACCTCTTGGGCCTGCTTCCAGGCAGCAATTAAAAGCGACCCCGGATCCACTCAGGAGCTCCAAATGCATTTGCATTGGTAATGTTAACGTCGTTTCGAGAGCCGAAGTGCCGGAGTGCCGTGGCGGGACCTGAGCCGGAACCGGCTACGTGGCGGTGGCCAGGGCATTGCGTTGCCAATTTAATTTCAATGGCTAAGAGGAGCGATTGGTTTCGGTGTCAGGGAGGAGGGCGACGGGCAGCGGCCGAGTTGACCATTGAAATATGGGCAAGACAAATTATTGGTTTTTCTTTGAGTGCGCCCCAAACGAGGCGAACTGTTTAATTAAAATGGAGTGGAGCGATGCGGATGAATGGTCGGTCAGCTGCTAATTGCGGCTAACTAAAATGGAAAACCTAAACTAAAATGCAAAATTCAGCAGCCCAGCAGGATTCATTTGCCGCATTCAAGTATAATGTCTAAACGGGATCAATTATTCAGTATCCAGGCGAGATAAATGTTTAAAATTAATTACATTTGCGCTGCCTCGAAATATGTTTAATAACCTCGTCAACAGCCCCGGCGGAGTGTGTGTCATCGCCCCCCTTCGATTATGGAGCTGTTTGCTCGTTTATTATGCAACACTTTCATCGCATTACACAAACAATCCGCAGTTAATGCAGTTTAACATATTCGCATACACCCGATTATGCATTAATGATAATGCCAGCCGCAAATTGTTGAATGCTTTAGCGCCGCCGCCAAACAGGTCATTGAATATACATATAAAAAATTATAAAAATATATCATTACTCAAGGGAATGACATGTGTATATAACTGTGGGCTTAGGGGGTTTTTTCGGGGCTCCAATGGGACCGGGAACTTTTTAATTTCCGTTTCGATTGCCGCCTGACCTGCCATGCTGCTGGGACTTGTAACAAAACATCAATATCCAAAAGGCAAACAGGAAATAAAATGTGCTTCTGGGGTCTGAGTTCCCACTCCCTTAAAATATGTAGATATTTTTATGAAAAAATGCGTGACAATTGAATCAGTTTGCTAGCCAAATAGGAAAAAATTATGATAAGAAAGGTCCAGGACTAAGTTGGCTGAAAGCATAGCTATTATATAAAATCTGGAATGTAAATATTCTCTAGCTCAAACAAAAAGAAACCCTGAGCATAGAGTTCTCAGGATATAGTTTAAATGTTGATCTTATTGTTTTATCCATGTACTCCTCACCTCTTTTATACGCGTATAAATATTCTAAATATTATTTAAGCTGAGCTCTTGACAATTTAGCCTTTGGGGAGCTTAGTTTGGACACACAAACGGCTTTCAATTCTCGACTTTCATGGCTATCAAATCGGGAATCCTGCCGTGTCCAGCCGAGAGCCAAAAGCTGACTGGCATCTAATAAATCTTCTTCCCATAACAATGGCTGCAATTCAGCGGAGGAGCGGCGAGAGCGAGGTGTGCGGTGTGTCCGGTGTGTGCGGCATTCCCACATGCAAGTGCCGCGCTTTGCACCATTTCCCATTGTTCTGCAAACCTCAAACCCCCGGTTGGCATCCGGTTTCATAGCATCACTTCACATTCACTTTTATGATTATTTTTCATTATCAAAGCAAGCTCGGTTAATGCACCAACAATGCCTCGGGATGGTCCAGTGGTCCAGTGTCCATGCTCCGCCGTGGTCCGTGTTCGGTGTCCATGTCCCGTGCCACATGTGGACGTCATTCTCCCGCACTCCGGAAAATAGACAACAAATTGTTGAGCTTGTTTGGTGTTCGGTGGTGTACTGCTGGGAATTCCCTCGTGCAGGCTCTGGTTGGGAAAATTAATAAAAGGAAAATATTTAAGCATAGTCTATGAACGAACGGCTGCGAGAGGGGTATACAATATAATTTTCTGACATTGTCTGCGCCATAACGATATAACGTATACGCACCGCAGACATGCACATGTTCTCGGCAATTTCGGGCGGGGCACTGTGGGGATTTGTTTTAATTAGTCGGGGGATTAAGTGCCGCAAATTGAAAAGAGTTGTCCTTATGGCGCCGGTAATTGGCTGATCAAATATGCGTGGCCATGCAATTGATGGATATGCAAATGCCAAATAATTCATAACTTGATTAGTAGGCACAACTTGGACTGAGGACATATCATTGTTATGTAGACGTTGTGCCTCACATCGCCTTAAGTACGACAGACTGGCCATAAGTGACACAATCCCAGTTGTACACTGAAAAAAATTAAAGAGAATCTAGGTTATATGAGCTAAGCTATCAATCTAAATTAAGATGAAAATACAAGAAGTATTTTGAAGAAAACATTTAAAGAGTAACTGCGATATTATTTCAACGATTTTCCCTTTTTTTTTTATACCCTGGCAGGGTTTTAGGAGAGTCTTTTATTTGATTTCTTACAATTTTAAATTCAGTATGCAGATTTGTTAAACTAGAAAACAAACCCAGATTGAAAACTTTTCGAAAGTTATGAACGATTTTATATTTTATGCCATTATCCTATCCTTTATTTTTTATTTACTTCTCTCTTATTTGTCTTTAGTGTAATATCCAGCCAGTGACAATACGGGTATAGTTTGTATTTATGGCCCACGTATTGGACATAAATGGACGGCCACTGTCCCTGGGCAAGTGTATTTGCAATTGTTTCCAATGGTTCCGGCTTTGAGGAGAATCAATAACAATTCCTGGCGAGTAGTAGTTGGGCCCAGTAATTGAATATTTGGCCTGATGCCCTCAAACCCATGTCCCTACTCACTATTCGTGTGAGATTATTGAACCTGGGAGCACATGTCACGACGCTCATCAGGACAAATATTTAAATAAGCTTGCATCTGTTGCCCAGGGCAATATACTATATTGTGTAAGTGAAAAGCGGTTTCCACAGGATATTTTTGCAAGCAAACTTTTCTCCCCAGACTCCGGCTAACAAATATTCACCCCCCTGAACGTTAGGTTCTGCTGGAAAAAATACTTTGATTCCATTTCCTGCAAATAGTTTTCTGCTGATAACAGCCTTTCATCAAATTTAAATTGCATTTCCGGGTGCAATTTATATGATTTGATTTTTGTGAGCTCACAAAATGCTGAATTGTAAAAAATTTAAAAATTCCTTGAACGTTAAATATTATTTAAAAGCATGTAACTTATTAATTTAATAGGAGAAGTATAAAAAATATTATATAAATCTTATTTTTCTTCTCAGCTGAACCATTTGAAAAAATAAATATTAAAAGAGGGCCATAATTAGCGACCTTTTAAACTTTATGGGCTTTTAATTGAAATGCCAAACTAGAATAATTATAGGTACCTATACATTTTCGCTACACATTCATTAAAAAACTTTCGGGGGCTAAGAGCAACACGTTCCGAGTTTCAAAAGTTTCGGCGATTGTCAAGACAAAGACAAGCCAACCGCAAGAAAGAAAGCCGCTGCACAAAAAGTTCCGGAGTCACTGGCAGGGTGACTCCGGTCCGGAAACTGGCCCTAGTTTCTTACACAGAAATAAACAAGCTTGGTCTGAAATAAAATCAAAACAAAATACAATAAAATAAAGGAGAACAGAACCAAAATAAGCAAAGCAGCGGTGCTGAATAAAACTGCAACTGGTTTCTATGAAAGTTTGACATTTGCTGCCAAAAGGAGAGGTTGAAGCGCCGCTGGCGGAGATTGCAAATTAAAACAATGTCTGCAGTGGAGTTCAGGCAACAATTTACCCTGTCCGCGCTGATTAAACCTCATCCGGAGAGAGTGGCTGAAGCACATCCACTTCCTGATAGTAAATCTTTCATCAGTCCTGCCTCCTCGACGGGGATTTGCTGCCGGGGCAATTTGTCCTCGTCCTTTGCTCTCAGCTTTTGTCCTCATATCCACACACACTTGTCATACTATTTATGAGTTTATTATTTTCTCGGTACTCCATTATTTAGCCATTTCGCCCGAAGATCCCCATGTCCTCGTCTCGTCAGGCTCCCTTTTCCGCTGCTCTGTTGAGCCAAATCCTATCGCTGGGCGCTTAAAACTTTCCTTCTTTCATTGCAAGTGCTGCAATTTTTCACAACTTTTTGAGCAACATTTTTTTCACATTCCTCACCCGGCACCCGAGTCCCCAGGCTTCCCTGCCCCTCTCATGCGTTTATGCTCACGTTATTTATTTAGTGGGTTTATTTTTATACCCTTTCAGTTTTTGAGTTCCAAAAGAAATTAAAAAGCGTAAATTTAAGCGATTCGTATGTATTTAAATGTTTTTTTTAGCACTCTCTCTATGTTTTTATATATTTTTGTTTAACTCTGGGGAATAATTTTATATGATTTTTTGGTTTGACTACTTTTAAGAGGATAATATTTAATTTCAAAGAGAGTCAAATTTATAAAAAACGATAGAAACTTTATTTAATATACATTTTATTTATATCTTTATATAATTGAAGATATCTGGGCTGGAATTATTAAATTTACATTACATTAAAACTTACCTCAGATTCTTCATTAAAATTAAAACTAAATTAATTATTTTTTATATAAAATTATTTACTATTATTTTACACAATAACCACAGAGCATTCCCTATTTTGTATGCCAAGAAAACTCTGTTTTAATTTGCTTCGTTTCCTGCTGCTTATTTTTGTTTTAACTCCTCTTTTTACAGTTGCTTAAATTGTTTGTAATTTTTGTCCGTGGCGTTGTTTCTGTGTGTTTCGGTTTCATTATGACAGCAGACGACGACGACGGCGAACTGCCTTGGAGTTTGCTCCCAAAGCTATTTTTACTCCTTTTTTGTTGGCTAGATAAATAGTTTTTCCTCCTCTCCCAGTAGAAGAGGCGGGGGTTTTAATTATTGCCAAGCCGAAACCGCAAATGGGAAATGTCAAAAATTGTGAGAAAATGCTTGCAGAATTAGTTGGCGAAGTAAGACTTTTGATTACAATTGAAATTGCCGAAAAATGCAGAGATTGAAGATTATTATCCATTGCATCTATTTTACATTTGCTAAATGACAAATGCCTGAAGGGGATGCATTTTTAATGGTGAACCGTAAGACCTTCGAAAGTCAAACGAAAGTTTTTTGCAAATGTTGTTATTTATCATTCATGCCGCATGCTGCACGCAATCGAAGAAACATCGAGAAGTGCAGCCAGGAAAATCTCTAACTAAATTCAAGTTGCCAAGCGAAGCACTCCTTGATGCCGGAGCGGATGAAGGAGGAGGGTATAGAATAAGTTTTCGCAACTTTACAAGACACTGGCGAGATTTCCGCTCAAGTATTTACCACTCATATGCATAAAATGTGCAACAGACAGCGCCGGAGCACTTATTTTATTGACTCGCCGGGGCGAAGGCCCCCGGGAGAGACAGATACAATTCCGACACCTGGAAACGAGAGTTTTCCCAGGTTGATAATTTCAAAAGTTTTCTTTATATCCCCTTGCCCTCACCCTCCCTTTGATTTGCATAGCCCTCAGATAAATGAAAATAAACGATAAATGGTTCAAGAGCTACTGCAAGCATTTCGATTTCGCATTTGTTCGGGCAATTCGACAACTTCGGCCGGCTGCTTTGCTGCTCCTGGTTTTGGTTAGAAATTTTGCATTAATTTGTTTTGATTCCCCGCCTCTAGCCCCTCCTGAAATGCTCATAACATTTTTTTTTTTCATATTTCATTGGAAAATTAAATTCCTGGCATATTGGTGTCTTTTTTTTTGTTGTTGCCAGCATGGCGCAGCCTGGAGACCGAGGCCCAAAATCGCACCCAAACTAGACAACAACAGATGCCACAACGGGTCTCTGGCGAGTGGTTTCCTCTTGGAAAACATCATCATTTCCATCTCTAGGTTTTCACTTTCATTTTTAGCATGACAAGCATTTGCTGGCCATTGAACATTGAACGGAAAAATCTTGAAATGAAAGAAGAAGGCAGTCAACCAAAAAGTAAGAAAGGGAAACCTTATTGGTTCTAGATATTGGAAAAAATCAACCTTGGTCTTACATACACAAATTTCCAGGTATTTGCTCAAAGGTATATCAGCATATCCAGGTAGATACAACTACTCCTTACGACTCCCTTTTGTGTATAGAAGTATTACCTCTGGGAACTTTAAGCTGATTGCCGCTGATCTTCCGTCCGGCAATCCACAACCTCTCCTTATCAGCTCCGTCTCCGCGGTTCTGCTATCTCTGCCCGGCGTGCAATCAATCAGCCACAATCGCACGAAGGGCAACTGGGAATGGGACTAGGAGCGGGACTGGGTCCTTTGCCGGATTGGCCTCTCTCTCTATGGTTTCGCTGGGCTGTTGATTTTACTACAAAATAAATACGCGTCGCCCAGCGGGGGGAGAGGCAAGAGACACTGTGGAATAAATAATATAAAGTCCAAACTGATAAGCAAAACATCAGCGGGAGCAACTTCAACAGCGACGGGCGACATGAAATCGAAATCAAATCAAAACAAAAACGGAAATTTCACTGACAGCCTGGCCGAAGTCCTGATACCCTGTAAATAAATTGGTCCACACAGAAATCCCCTTTAATATTATTATTTTACCCAAAGCTCGGACTGCCCTTCCTGGAAATCCTTTGAAATATGGCGTGGTCATGGACATATCTATCTCTGTGGGAGACAACGTGTCAGCGGGGGTCCTTTTCGGCCAGTCTCCTGCTCCGATAACACGAGATGACAGCCATTAGGGAACGGACTGCAGCGGTGACTTTGATTGTGCTGGCATGCGTGTGATATACGCGCGGCGATTTCATTCATGCCTCGCACCCAGCTACAGCCACCCAGCTCCCGGCTACAGATTCAGATTCATATACAGATCCCAGCATTCATTCACTACGCATTTGGAAAATCGAGAAGATGTTCAGCGCAAAAAGACACAGCGAGCCTCTAACGTTATCTGCCAAAAGGCCTGACAACGGACACTGTGAGAAAAGGGGAAAATTAAAAATTAAAATAAGCAAAATTTTGGGAAAATGTGTTGTTAAAGATGACTGACATAATAATAATACATAATAATAAGTTTAGATAATACTAATACCATATGATAATTCAAATGTAGAAAATTTGTTACGTTTTGATTTATTAAAAATGGAAATATAAAATAATATCTCTTTAATTTTTATATATTAACATTATCGTGTTATGTTATCTTATTTATTTCTTAAACTTGTTTTTAAACACATTTTAAAATTTGTATTTTTATATGTCGACAATGTGGTACGTTTTGACTTATTGAAAATTTGAATATTGAAAAATATCTTATCAATCTTAATATATTAATACTATTTAACTTATTTCCCAAACTTATTACTGAATAGATTTTTATATTTTTATTTTTATATATTTATTTTAAACAGTGATAAATTTATCTATTACTAATCTTCATTTTGGCATATCGATTCGTCTATTGTCTAATATCAGTTTTGATATATCTTTATTTTTATATTTATAGATACTCGGATGTAATTGTATTTTTTTTTATTAGAAAACAACTTTTTCCTAGTGCATCCACTGCCTGGGTATCTCTGTGTGTTTGCTCTGCCGATAGTCGGCGCCGCACGAGAGCCTGCGAACGACCGAGCGGAAAACGAGCGGCGGCTTGGCAGCATCAGGCATCAAGAATAGAAGCAGCAGCAGCAGCGCCAGAATTCAACGGCACATTCGTGTTTGCCGCTTCGTGGGCAACGGACGCATCCTCAGAGCTCGAGCGGAGTTAAGAGCACGGCAGAACGGAAGCGGAAACGAAACCGAGAGAGAGAAAGTTCAAGCCTGTTGAGGTTTTTGGCGGCGCGTTCGAACCGGAAGTAAGGATAAATTCACTGTTTTTCCGACTTGGCCGTCATTTTGGCTGCCGCTGTACCGACGTTGCGCCGTCGCATTTAATTCCATGGTTACTGCGTGTGCATGTTTGTGTGTGTGAACGCGTTTTGGGTGCCTAACGTACCGGAAGTGAGCCTGCCGCTCATTAATGGCCGCCGTTTTTTGTGGGTCCTACAGAGTGAAGCCGGAAAGAGTGCTAATTACGCTGGAAACCATCAATGGCAGCAAAAAACTTCCGAAAATAACCTCAAACTGTGTAAAACCCGTGCGCCACATGTCGCTTCAAAGCCGTTGAAATCGTTCGTTGTTCATTAACATCGCCTACGTGTTAAATATGTGGATTCGAATTAGGAATCAGTCTGGAGCCCCGATAAGATCGGGTCAAGAGTTCAGCCCCGAACGGGAGAGGTCGTAGTCGTAGCCATTCAACCGATGTCGGGTCTTTATAAATAAAGTGTGTGAAGTGATAAGCAACGAGAGAGAGCCTAGAAGAATCGCTTGAATCTTTGTTAATCGGGGTTGTGAAATGCTCTTTAAAAAAATGTAAAAATAATGCTGACAGATCAACAAAATTTTTAAGAAAAACGTGCCAATCTAAAACTGATGATCTTCAAAACAAGTTATTTTTGATTTTAATGAAGTGTATTTTGTGTTTATGAATACTAAACCAATATTAAATATTTTAATAAAACACTGTGATAGAGTGGCGAGCTACAGTAACTTATTTATGGCAAAGAAACTTTGCTAATAAAAGAATAAGAAAATAAATAATCTGCAAGCAATAGATCAGCAAGCCAAATGAAACGTGCAAGTGTTCAAAGCTGATAATTAGGAATTGATAAGAGATTTCAGAATGGAAACAGACTACAATATTCACCAGTGTGGATCCGCTTCCGCAGCTAAGTCAAGAATAAGAGATTATTTATATTTGCTTAATTAAAAAAATAAATATATGTGTGTTTGGGAGATTTAAAAAATACCTTTTTACTTACAGTTTTCCTCTGATATTTAAGACATAATGTATTATATGTTTAAAAGGTTTTTAAGGGGCTTAACACAAGGGCTTAGACTTCGAAAGCGTTAAAAATTTCATCTAATGTCGCGGATTTCTTGGAGTTTGATTCCCAGTTGTAGATAAACCCGTAAATATAATAATATAAAATTTTAATAGATCTAAGATTTCAAATATTAATAGAGATAAACAAACCATTTTTCATAAAATATTTGTTCCTCTCTGAACCCAAGGTATTGAAATGTATAATGTTCTTAAACCATCGCTCAACCGCCGAGAATTCGCATTTGTTTAAGTCCACGTCAAGTGCAGGAAGGGGACTCCAAAGGTATTTGCTTTTCAGCTGAGAACTCTAGAGCCCTTGGCGCATTTATTGTTTTCCGCGCCACATGGCGTATGCTTGCCGTCTTCCTGCTGAATTCCGCACACTTACACACTCATACAAGGCACTCGCAAGTGACAGACTCACGCACAATGCAGGTGAAAGGATTAGGGCTCCTCCTGTGACACACTGCTCCCATTGTCGCCGTGCCTGTCATGCAGCTGCTTGGGGAGTGCATTAACGGAGACAACCCACTGTCCACTGGAGGAGCGGCTTTTCTTTAATTTCCTCAAGCGATCTGTCCACTCTTTCTTATTGCTGTTGTTGTTTGGCCACCACTTAGCCCCGAGTCAGTCCAAAAATGTCGCCCCCAAGCAGCACAGTTGACATCAATCTGCTCCAGAGGTGAACTCTTGCATATGTCTTGTGTCTTGGGCTCCAGACATGATAAGCCAACGGGATTAGGTAGAAAAAGCTGTGCTGAAAGCGAGGAAAATAAACCACTTTGAGGGGGAGACCCTGGAGAGAAAACTAACTGGATAGGGTATATACATACATACCTATATATATGGTTGCAAATACTTATTTAAGGCTTCATTATGACCCCGCATAAATCCCATCTGCGCTTATGACTAGACACCACCGAAAATGCTTGGGAGCAACACGTGCATTCTACTTTCAATTAGAGTCCCTGTACGGAGGCCAGCCGGGGAAACCCTTAAAAGGGAGCTTAGGCAGATGGCTCTCGGGGAACTATGGTTATATTTTTTTTAATTACAAAGCCATAAAAATTAAACGAACCAAAAGTGCGGCGACGACGACGACGACGACGACTGCCACTGGGAACTAAGTAGCCTAACGACAGCAGCCACAATAGCAAGAGCCACATAGGGGCGGGAACAGTGGCAGGGCCAGGAGCCAAGGCAGGATAAAAATGAGGCAGGAAGCAAGTGGTGAAACGGCAACGATTTAAGCCACATTAAACCAACAGGCAGACAAACTGGCGGCGAATGGAGGTGGTGGCTGCTCGCCAGGATGAAGCACGAGCACTATTTACAGCCAACTGCTCGGCAACACCTTCCAGCCGTGGGGAATCGGGGTATGAGGAATGCCTGCACTTGACTGCAAGTCACCCAAAATGGCAGGGGAATATTTTTTTGTTCAACGTTTAAACCAAATTTGCATAATAGTTCTTTCTTCCCTTTTCCGTCGCAACTGGCATCAAAATCTAAGTGAGCATTGCCAAATTATGCAAATGTTTGCCAACTGAAAGTGAGCGAGTGAGCGAGACTAGGAGCTTTAACAGCTGCAGCCGCCGTCCCACGGTGCGTATGCGTATTGATTTGAGCAGTTATCCAGGCAGTAAATGGCCAAAATGGCCAGGGGATGGGAAAGGAAATTCAATAGGTTAAGCACAGAGTTCTTAGAATCTATTTAAAATTTGGGCGCTGTTTAGATAGAGAGATTCTTAAGCAAATTATTTTAAAATATGAAATCTGATTAGAATAAGATTGTATCAAATATGGTATCTCCACTAAGGCTTAAAAATATAGTATATAATATAAAAATATAAAAATATTTTTTTAAACTATTTATTCTTCTAAATCATTTGTATATATTTTTAAAAATTTAATTTGAAGACTTATAGAATTTCCAAGTCTTTTGTAGTGATAGAAATTTAACAGAAACCCCTCAGCTGATCCTTTGTTCACATTTCCCTAGTAAATCATTTTCTAACGCAAAAATATTGGCAGGAACACACAGTATAAATCGCTTTTCTTTCCTCCCCTTGCCCTTTTTACTCTTTTTTTCTCACCTGCCTTTGCTGGTTCTCACAGTTTGCAGGTGGAAATCACACCTCTGGCAATTTTAATCTCGTTTATTAGCCATTTTTCAAGAGATACACATAATTTTCAATTTTCCAATTTCTCAGCCAGCACACGAACAATTTCCACCCGGTTTCCCTTTGCTTCTTTTCGCACCTTTCCCCTCCCCCTCCCCTGCTGGCTCCTTTTGCTCCATTGTCTTTATCGAACATGAAAAAATGCATTGCATATTGCATGCACGTCGAATAGTGGAGGAGCGAGCGGACGACGAGTGGAGCAATGGACAAACATGGCGCCCATTTGGAGGCCATTAGGGCCAGTTCAGCCGGCGTAACTGGGGAGCAGCAGAAAAAACAAAATGGATTCACATGGCCACCAACAATAACAAGGAGCCTACACTATGGAGCCCAGCTTGATGGCGCTCAAACGGCAGTCAGGCAGGTGGCAAAAAAAAATCATAAAGTGAGGAAATAGTTGAGGGTTATGACTTTTAGATACCCGGTATTTATTAAGGAATAAAAAAAGGATTTTATACACGGGCTTTATAGTTTTATGTATGTCATAAAAAGAAGGTCAAATATACGACAGATCTCTCTGTATTTATTTTTCCTACAGATGGTTAACGAAATTGTATTATTTTTAACGAAATAGAATTTATAGCCTAATGAAATTACGTTATACAATCTCCAAACTCCTCCCACTTCTCCTCTGACAAAAATTCCTAAGAACACAATATTTACCTGGCTTTTACAAGGGTTTTACTTACTACGAACATTCCAGGAAATACAATAAACTTCTTATTTCGAATTCAACGGGTATAAAAATGCTTGTTGAAAACCTAATAGAAGTCAGAACAGAAGCGGAACGGTCTTATTGCCCTTTGATCCTCCCCCTCCAGTGTGTTTTTTTTTTCGCTCTTTTCGGAGGCGGGAACAAACTGTTCTGCCTTTATGCAATGACTGCGCTCTTCCGTTGTCATCGTTTCCGGTTCCTTTTGTTGCCGCTGCTGCTACTTCCGGAGCTGCTGTTGCATGCGCTACGCACTTGAAATTTTCGAAAAAACGCATGGAAATACAGAGCATGTAATGGAGGAGAACTGCGCCTCCTTCTTGGATTTTTTTTTTTCAGCTAGCCCCAATTTAGTGAGGAACTCCTCAAAGTTGATGTTTCCTTCGCTGCATGCGCAACTTTCTTTCTTTGGCTCCGTACTTTGTTATTAGATTTGCATGCCAGCAGCGACGACGACGACGATGAGGATGAGAATTTCCGCCTGGCAATTCATGCGGAACATATGGATGGCAGTGCGTGTATGTCCTGGCCCTTCTTCTCCCCCTCCGCCATCCAGGAAGGTGCTCCTCTTTCCTACCCTTCTCCGGAAAGTTGTTGCAACAAACGTAATTGCATTTACTTCGGAATTTATGTTAGTGCAAATTTCTTTGCTTTTTATTTCCTTTCGTTGAACCGGGGGCAGGCAGCAGGCTTAGAGAAGAATTCAGGACAAGACAAGGGTCAGAGGTTACTCCGAGTATCAGATCCCATATCAATGAACCATTCGTTTATTCATACTCAAGGGGACCCCAGAGAATCTTTATTACTTTCAACTCACAGAGTGAGTAGTGAGCAATTCAAAGAATAAAGAAAAATTGGTTACATCGAAATAAAGTCACTTGATTTATGCCTTTTAATATTTGTTAGATATTTATGAGAAGTTGATTAAATTTACGGATAAATTACACAAGAAATTTCTCAAATTTATTGTTGTATTGCCATTTTTCAGTTACTTTTAGAGACAGTGTTGCCTCGAAAGAGGAAATACCTTGCTTATTAAATGTTATAAGCATTTTAATATAAAAAATATTTGAAAGCCACATTTAAACTAATTCTTTATACCAAATATGTTGCCATACAAATTTGTGTAAACCCTAATTTAATTTAATTTTTTTTTTGTTTTTTTTTTTCAAGTTTCTTACAAGTATTTTCATATTAAAAAAATCTCTTCCTTTATTTTTTAATATTCTAAAATTTAGTTAAAATCCCTGTTTGCTTTCCAAAGAGCATTCACATCACTTTGTTCTCCTGAAATCGACTTTTCAGGTGTTCTTACACTCGCTAACAATCTGCTAAAGTTACCCCTGCGCAATGCTCTGTGCTCTTTTCTCTGTTCAACTGCAACTTCACCTTCACTTGAAAATTGCATTTTTACCAAAATGTTTGCTTGGGAAATGTTCTATGAGAGGTGCCCAGGGATTCTCTGTGTGTGTATGTGTGTGAGGTGCGAGGCTGTGAGACTTTGAGTTCGTGAGGGGGAAATATGAAAACAAATGGCTCCTGAGTTCCTACGGCTTTGGGCAAGTAATCGTAAGTTTTGTTTGCTCGGGGAGTGCAAGTTAGGGGGGGGATGGGGGAAACTCGAATTTATGTGCACTCTGGGCTGTTATGCTGCCTTTTTTTTCGGCATTTGATTCTTGGGGTCTAGGGGTCTAGGGGTCTCGGGGTCTCGGGGTCTAACTGGATATGGATAGCACCGCTCAAAGGCTTAGCCCGAAAGTGCAGCAAAAATCGTCAAAGAGCGTGCCGCACAAATCCCATTTCCATTATTATTATTCAGGCAAATCACTGCCAAATTATATATATCTCTGCATACCCGATACCGCTTTTCCTATTCCGTATCCAGACCCACGTCCTCGGTGGCCTTTCCAAGCACTCGCGGAAGTTAAGCCGCTTATCGCTTATCAGCTTTGTCTGCTTTTCAGAAAAGAAGGGGAAATAGAGTGATGGAAACTCAGGGAAAACACATATAAAAATATTATTTAATTTGTTTTTTGGAACAATCAAATATTAATAATCCCCGCATAATATATTAAAGTGAGCAAACACACTTTTAAATTTTGTTTTAGAAATTAAAAGGGTTTCTTTGATTTCGTTAAATATGTTTTTCCTTTGCTCATTTAATAACAATAAAAACTATATAGTATTTAAAAAGATTTCCTTTATTTATTTTAATTAATATAAATTTGAGAGCTACAACTCTTATATTTTATATTTATTTGCTCATCAGGAGTCCTGCCTTTTTCTCTGTGCATCAGTGAAGCAGCCAGCTGACCTGAAGGGCATGGGACAGAGATTGAGGGTCTTGGGGTCGCCGCTGACAATAATATTTGTGGAGTGGCAGGGATGGGCAGGAGCACTAGCTACCGGCTTACTGTGAGCTGCATACAAGTTGGCATTGTTCCTGCTGCTTTTTTTAGATTTCGAGGGGCGCTAATCGCAATGCATCGAGCGTGGAAAACTGAAAATTGATAAGCTGCAGCGAAGCCAAAACCAATTTTGCCCTAACAGAGGGTCCTTAATATTTTAAATGAATATGGGAACGTAAAAACCGTAAAAAAGAAACCCCTTTAATTTACAAAACTCACAAATTAAATCTCCAGACTCTGCAAGAAGTTCCATTAAGTCACGACAACATTGTAATTTCTTCTCCATTTGCTTCTGAGCTCCATTAATTGCAACGAAATCCACATCAGCAGCAGCAGGAGACTTCTGCTCATCTTTTTCTCCAAATGAAACGCTGACAGTTGAGAAGTAATAAAAACTCAAAAAAAGAGAGAGAGCTAAAAGCTGCGATAAAACATATAGGAAACTGCAATTTGGCCCGATTGGCGTCAGCAGCGTGATTTGCAATCATTATTTACCCGAGAAGCCGGGAGCCAGGAGCCAGGAGCCACCAGCAAACGCAATTCAATCTGTGACAGCCGCACACAAGGATTCCGACAGCAGATCGAGAGGGAGAAGGGGGAGTCCTCGATGGAACGAATTGATGTACAACGCCAATGCTGGCCAAATCCGGAGCAGGAGCAAGAGCAGGGGAGGAGCATAAGTTGGAGCAGGAGTCGAAGTGCAAAAAAGTGTTAAGTGCTCTCACTGTTTCTTGCAGCAATCATTGTCAGCAAGCACCCCCAACCGCAATCAGACCACAGGAACAGGAACAGGAGCTGGAACAGGAGCTGGCACAGGAGCTGGCACAGGAGCTGGCACAGGAACTGGAGCAGGATGCACTTTAGAGATGATAGTTTGGAGGGGTCTTAGCTTAAAAGTGGTCTTCTTATAGGAAAAAATTCAATTACAACAAACTTTATTAATTGGATTAATTTTCCAAGTTTTGTAAAATATATAATATACTGCCTAAAAGTATATCTGATACTAAGGATTATAATTCATTATTTTTGAAATAAGATACAAAGTTGTCACAACTGAGGAATTATCAATATACATATATACTGAAAAATCTCTCCAGATTTCCAAGGATTTCCCACAAATTATTATCAAAAGGAAAACCTGGCACACTAGAATTCTTAAGAAATGCCCCAAGTTTTTCTTTTGAAAATCTGCCAACTCTGGCTGCAGGATTTATATGCAGCTCCAAAGTTCAATACAGCAAAGTGCAAGAAGCAAAACAAAAAGAGTTTACACTTTTTGTGTTTTCTTCTTGTTTTTTATGCCTGGTTTTTGTGTTCTTTTTTTGTGTGTGTGTGTGTGTTGCAACAGCTCTAAAATCAAATGCAAATGCAAACAACAGTTGGCATCAATCGGAGCTGTCGGGCCACGCCCCCTGCACCCACAGAGACCCGCCTCCACTTTATTGCTGGAATTAATGACGGCGGACCGGGAGCGAGACTGAGACTCTCCTCTTGGGTTTCTCGGTTTTGTGTGTTTTATGTGGAATCAAGTGGAAATTCAATTGATTTGCTTTGGCTTTGCATTTGGCTTCGCCGATAGCCCAGAGGGGAATGGGGAATATGTATGTGTTATAATAATGGACGGATGACTCTGTACGGTGGCTTCAAAGGAAATCGCACCAGCGCTGTTCTTGGCCAGAAAACGCACTTGAGCGAGAAATCATTTTGCAAATATTACGGCTCCTCTTGCCATTCGCCTGCCCGGAGTTTCTGCTGGTGTCAGCCTGTCAAATCCGAGCGAGTTCTTAAGTTAACTCGGTTACCCGCTCGCTTTGTCCAATCAATTGCGAAATGTATTTAATTAAAGGCCGGATAGCCGTCCGAGGCAGCCGGCTGGAAGTGATGTTCCGTAATGAAGTCGTAGTTGAAATGGATTATCTTCGCCTTGCTTTATGGTGCTGTATGGATTGCTCTTCCTTCCAGGCTTCTCACACACATGTAATCCTGTCTCATTCCGGCTGAAGAAACGTTGATCGTCCCCCACGATGAAGGAGCCCAGGATGGGCGCTTTGAAACCTCTGGCAGCCCTTTGGCTGCTCCTGCTCGTAGCACACATTGCTCAGGCAGCGAGAGAGAGTAAGTTTAAGATCCAAGCTGTCCTTTGAATATTTTAAAATTCCCCTATTCCGCCTAGATCCTCTGAAGGACCCCCGCATCTGCGGACGGCCGCAGTGCCAAATCGAGAATCCCAAGTTTAGCTACGGCGAACTGCAGTACAAATACGATTACACGGTGGCTGTGCGTACCGAGTTTGCCGGATCCGGTGACAACAGCTCGGATCTCATGCTGAAGGCCAGCCTGGAGATCTTCTTTCCAAAGCCCTGCGAGGGCTACCTGCGGATCAACGATGCCAAGCTCTACGATAAAGTGGACGACGCTGCTTTTTCTGGCAACGAAAGTGACTCCGTCACCGAGACGAGTGATGTGTACGATTACTACGATAACGGTGGTGGTAGCGAGGAGGTTTCCAATGATAGCTTCAAGGATCTGCATCCTAAGAGCGTGGGCCTGCAGCAGGATCTCGGCAAGAACCTGCTGCGCTTTTCCTATCACGACGGTCTCATCAGCGAGATCTGTCCTCAAGAACAGGAGGCGCCCTGGGTGCTCAACATCAAGAAGGGCATCCTGTCGGCCTTCCAAAACACCATGATGCGCTTCGATGTGGACTCGAACACCACGGAGACGGATGTTTCTGGCCAGTGTCAGGTTCAGTACTTCCTGGAAGATACGGATAGTGTTTACGTGAAGATCAAGAAGACCAAGGATATTTCCTCCTGCCGACAGCGCTATGCCACGCACTCGGTGCTGCAGACCACGCCGTATACCTTCCGCGATGACAAGACCATCTGGCCCATCCTCAAGTCCGAGAGTTACTGCAATGTAAGTATTATATTTGTTTTGTATAAATATTTTTATTTCATTTTCTAACACATTTTGTAGTTGACCATCGACAACAATGTCTATCGGGACGTCAGCTGCGAGGAGACCCACCTGCTGGTGCCCTTCTCCAATGCCAGCTCTGGAGCCTTGACCACCAGTCGCAGTCGTTTGGTTCTCAAGGGCGAGGACCCCTACAGTGTTGGCGAGTTCCTGGAACAGAGTAGGTAACCTGATAAAAACCATGAACTTACATTAAACCGGAAACTCTGATCTCTCGTAGATCCCGAACTGGTGGAACGTAGAGCCACCTTAGTCTTTGATCACACGCCTGCGGTGAAGCCCACGCATGACGAGATTAAGGCTGCCCGGGAGCTGCTGGTGCAGATGTGCGCCGTTGGCTTTCCTAATATCCAGCGCGAGTTTATCGATGTCTTCACTAGCTTCCTGCAGACTTCCAAGAGCCTGGACTACAAGACCCTCTCCGAGCTGCTCCAGCGTTCCGCCAGTACCTGTACTCAGGGAAAGTGAGTGATAAAACTTCACAAAGCCTTGGCTGTTTGTTCTATTTTTTTTCGAATCCCTTAGAAACCATGTCCTGGAATCCCTGCCCTACATTGGCAGCACTGCCTCCTACCAGGTGATGCGCGATCAAATCATCAGCGGCAAGCTGCCCAAGGAAAAGGCCCACAGCTGGATGACATCGCTGTCCTTCATCACACGACCCGACGAGCAGACCCTGGAGACCTTCTACACAATCCTTGAATACGCAAAGAATAAATTGGATCCGGAGTACACTCTCGGAGCCACAGCTGTGGTCCATAGCTTCTGCAAGCACCACGAGAACTGTGAAGAGAACATGCGTGTCCAGCAGGTCATCAATCTGCTGGAGACCGAGTTCCTCAGCCTGTACAACCTCTTCAAGGGCGATCGCCGTAATCGCGAGCGAATGGTTGTTCTACTTAAGGGTCTGGGCAACGTAGGTGTGATCTCACCCGCCTTTGCCGAGCAGCTGCAGTGGATTATCCGAGATGCAGAGGCCTCAGTGGATCTTCGGCTGCAGGCCATCCTTGCCTTCCGAAGGGTGGACTGCCTCCGGCACCGCACCTTCTTCCTGGACAGCTATGCGAACTATACTTTGAACTCGGAGCTGCGCATCTACAGCTACCTGCAGGCCATGCGGTGTCCGGACTACATTTCTGTGGGTGCCATTAAGGCGGTGCTGGAGCACGAGCAGATCAACCAGGTGGGCTCCTTCGTGTGGTCGCATCTCACCAATCTGGCCAAGTCCAACTCCCCAGTTCGCATCGAAGCCCAGGGCCTGCTCCTCAATGACGAGCTCTCGGATCGCTTCAAGCTGGACATCCGCAAGTTCTCGAGGAACTATGAGCACAGCTTGTTCTTCGACGAGTACAACTTTGGAACTACCACGGATGCGAATGTCATCTTTGGCACGGACTCCTACTTGCCACGGATTGCGAGTCTCAACTTCACTGCCGATCTCTTTGGACAGTCGGTAAACTTCTTTGAGTTTACGGCGCGCGCTGAGGGATTGGAGGAAATGGCGGCCGCAGCCTTTGGTCCAAAGGGTCCGCTGAGTGGCGAGCTGCTGCGCAAGAAGCTTTCTTTCCTGAATCGCTGGCTGGGCAACGAGAGCGCCGAGGAGGATGACACAATCGAGAATCTCCTGGGGCTGGACAACCTCCGGTTGAAGAGGAAAGCACAGCCTGCGGGTGGCGCTGATGATACCGATGAGGATGAGGACTACGACTACGAGGAGTCCCTTAGTGGATCCAGGCGGCACAAAAGGGATACCAGCTCGGACCGGAAGCAGGAGATCGATCGCAGCGTGGACAGTCTTGGCTACAAGCTGAAGTACGACTACAACAACCCCCGGGCGCAGTTCGGTCTCCGCATCTTTGGCAACGATTTGCAATACTACAACGTTGAGAACATGGTGGAGGTGATGGCGCTAGCCGCCCAGTTTAATCCCTTCCAGCAGGCCCAGAAGGTGCTCTCCGGCAAGGAGTTTAGCTACACCAAGTCTCGAGTTTTTCTGGATGCTTCCTATACAGTTCCCCTGGCCGTGGGTCTTCCGCTGGCCATTCACGCTTTTGGAGCTTCGTCTGTGGATCTGCGGATCAGCGGTAACTTGGAGGAGATGGATCCACCCACTGACTGGCACTTCAATGTCCAGGGCCAGTTTAAGCCCTCCGTTTCCGTGGACGTGATCACCACCATGCAAACGGACATGTTCTGGGAGCAGTCGGGCATCAAAGTTAAGAGCAACCTGTACTCAAACTCGGAGCTGGAGGCCAACCTGAAGGTGCGTGGCCGCAACCTGGTCTCCTTTTCCTTCAACCTTCCCCAGGACCAGAACGAGATCTTCAGTGTGCGATCCGAGTTGCTGGTGCACAAGCGGGAGGAGGAGTTGCCCCAGCCGGGCATTGCCAAACGGAGTGCCAATTCCACCTGCACGTGGCCCGTCCTGGATCAGGCTATCGGTCTGCAGATGTGCTCCCACTACAGTGTTCCGGATCTCAGCAACGCCACGGAGATTTATCCTAGCCTGCTGCTCGCCGGTCCCCTCAACTTCAGCCTGATCCTCAAGAAATCCGATCTCAGTGCCAAGAAGTACAAGTTCGAGTACAAGTGGGATCAGGAGGATTTGGACAACAACTTCTCCTTGGTGTTCACCACACCGGGATCCAAGGTGCCGCGCGTGCTGGTCGCCAATGTGACCAAGGTTCCCGAGGCTTTCAACGCTTCCGTGGCCTTTGTAAGAGGCCCGAATCGTGTTTCCGCCGGATGCAGCTACGATGGCAATCCCGATTTCCGTCGACTGGATGTTTACCTGGACACGAATGGCAATAGATCGCTGGACTTGGGCATGGAGCTGCGGAGAACGCAGGACTTTACCGCCTGGATATACAATCCGCGCATGTTGCTGGCCATCAATGGGGTTAACATCACCGGACTGGCGGGCACTGTCAAGGTGAACGAGAAGAATGGCATTAAGCAGCACGACGTGGACCTCTCCTTCGAGACCAAGAAGCTGCAGGCTGTGATCAAGGGCAACATTGTCCAGAGTGAGGTGACAACCTCCACCAACATGACCATTAAATACAGGGTGAGGTTTTTTAAGCCTTCTTTAAATGTATATATTTAATTTATTATAATTATTTCTTACAGTTCCAAGCCAACAAGATCGAGGAAATTAACTTTGCCGGCAAGCTGGTGGACAGTGGAGACAAGGCCAAGACGGAGTACCGGGGCAACATGAAGCTGCAGACCACGGCCTATCCCAAGCTCAACTTTGCCTCGGAGGCAACCTGGCTGAGTCTGCAGGGACACACGGAGGGCGTGATCACATACAACAATGCCCCCGACTATGTGGATCCCAACTTTACGAGCTTGTTGCGTCTGATCTTTGCTCGCTCCCACTCGGAGGACTCCATTTGGGAGGGTTCACGCACCAGGGCAAGTCTGGAACTGAAGCTGCCTCGTTCTAAGATCGACTACCGCATCATGGTCAAGTGAGTTAAGAGTTTTCCAAATAATATTGGTAAAGATCCCTTGATCTTGACACTACAAAAATATAATTAACTAATATACATTATTTTCTAATTTAATATTTTTGATCCAAATTAATTTTGTAATTTAAATATTATATGTTTTTTTTTTACTCAAACCTAATGATAAAAGAAAAAAAATTATCACGGTCCCTGGAGTTTTGACTGTATAAATAATATATTAATTTTTTTTAAGACATGAAGAGCGCATCAAGAACGGAACTGAGCACAATGTGATAGTGGGTCTGAAGTATGCTCCGGAGAAGGAGGTCACGGGTTTGTTCTCAGTGCATCTGCCACGTAAAAACCTCTTTGCCATTGATGCCTACATGAATGTCACAGTGCCAGAGTTTAATTCGTGCACAGCCCGGCTGAAAGTAAACGAAAAAGCCACCAAGGATTACATTGTAAGTGAACAGTTGTTAAAATATTGCATTTAATTACGAGCTTATAATCTCTTCAGATCTTCATCAACGGCTCTTGGTTCACTGGCCACTCGATCTCCATTAAGGCCAACTACAAGGACCGCAGCTCCCGTGTCCAGGCCCTGCATCATCTCAAGATGATTGTGGAGAGTCCCTCCTTTGAGCTCACCTCCCTGAATATAGTTTATCGCCGCAACCAGCTGCTGATATTTTACGATATTCAGGGCAAGTATGGCAAGGATCCCTATGGCCTAACAATACACCATACCGTGAATGCCCATAATCGCAACTCCAATGCGGAGGTACGCTTGAAGATCAAAGAACGCGACTACTGGGTTAATGCCAAGCTACTGTCCGAGGAGCTCAAGCTTCTCCATTTGGAACTGCACATAGACAAGTAAGTCAAGATCATGGTTTACTTAGATTAGAATTACTTAGAATTTAAATCCCCTTAAAAACCGTTAAAACCAGGATACGTGATGTTCACATCAAGGTCGGCCTTTTGAATATAGAGAAGCGCAAGGAGCTCTCACTAGAGCTAAAGTGGGACGCCAACCGTGATCCCAGCCAAAGATTGGGCCTTCTGGCCGAGTACAATAATCCTGGTAACAAAAACTACGATGCCAATGTGATGGTCACTTATCCAGAACGCACCATTAACTTTGGCTTCAACGCTTTCACCGGAGGACCCAAGTATTTTGGCAAGGCTCATGCCTCCTGGAGCATCACTGAGGTGATTGAATTCGAGTACGACGCCGGCATTCTGCCAGACCAGACGCTCCACAACTGGGTGCGCGCCGAGCTGAGAACTCCCTTCGAGGGCTGGCGCACCAACAGCCTTGAGGCTGGCGTTTACAACATGGACAACCTGATCCTGGTCAACTCCACGCTCTTTTGGGCGGACGATCAGAAGCTGCAGGTGGGCTACAAGAGCGACTACGACATCAACAATCAGCTGGTGAGTTTCGATGTGCGCTTCGGCATCAACAGCACCATCAAGGACATACCCACGATCAATGTGAAGGTTGTGCACTGGCAGGACGCCAAAAAGGTGGACACGGAGCTGTACCTGGGCTACAGTGGCAACGATACCTTTAATACCTACAGCATGGACTCGAGTTGGGTGATTGAGCGGAATCAGCACCACCACAATGTCTCCGGCTTGGTCCACCTGGTCAGTCCTTTCAAGGGCTATGAGAAGGGTGGCCTGGTGGCCCAGTTCTCGTTGAGCGATCAGCGAGCAGTCAGTGGAGCCGCTTCTCTAAATTTCGATGTTAGGGAGTTCACCCTGACCATGGATGGCTACGTCAAGAAATTCACGGACAACATGCTGACCATTAACATCACCACTCCTCTAGAGAAATTCCCCACAATCAACGGTCGCTTCGGTCTGAACGAGAAGAAGCGTCATGCAGTGGCGGAGGTGAGAGCTCCCACTGCTGCCTTGGGAGTGGAGGCCCTGGCGGACATCAAGAATCTCCTGAACTTTGATGTCAAGCTGAGCCTGGCCACGCCCATCGAGAGCTTCCAGCAGGCGGCGATCTTTGCCCAGTTTAATCCTGAGCGAGCGGACATGCGTGGATTGTGGAACAATGCCACGCTTGGTTTCACGGGCGTGTGGCACATGCAGAACCTCACGGACTTTGAGTACTCCTACATGGTGTTTACCCCGTTAGCTGGCTTTGAGAAGAACGGCTTCATTGCCCAGCTCCTAAAGCGGGATGAGTTTGTATTTAAATTGCATGGCAAATTCTCGCACTACAAGCTCGGCGTGAAGATCAATGGGAAACCCAAGTCGGAGTTAATCAACCAACTGGGCAACAGCAAGATAGAGCTGGAGATGCTCTACGACGCGGATTTCAAGCCTCTGAACGCCGAGATGGACTACAAGCCCGATCCGGATGAGGAGTACTTCTCGTACTTCACCGACTTCCAACTGGACACTCTGGTTTGGCCCACCATTGTGGGCACGGTGGACATCCAGGAGATCATTGATTTCTTCTTGGTTGTGGGTCATGTTCAGCTGCCACAGGGCAGCCTCGAGTTCAAGGATCGTCTCCACTATCCGGACTACCTCAATGTACACAACCTGCTGACCGTTTCCACTCCGTTTGGTGTGGCCAAGGAGGTCAAGTCAATTGTGGAGTACCACATAGACTTGCACTTCAATTCCTTCTATGAGCGGGTCAAATTTATCCTAAACGACGACAAGGATCAGTTACGGGAATTGGGCTTTGAGCTGAACTACACCAAGCTGCAGGACAATGTGAAGCCGAAGGCACATGATGTCCAGCTAAAGCTCATCACACCCTACGAGCTGCTCCATGAGATCGATATTCATGGCCGCCTGGAACTGGATGATAATGCCTATAAGGGCAACATCACTTCGATCACTGCGCACACACATCTTTCGATGGCCGCCTCAGTGGAGGTAATAATTTATACTTATAATTTTATATATTATTATTATATATTAATCCCTATTATCTTAGAACGAGGACAACTTCTTGGAGACCTCAGTGGGAATTCTTTTGGAAACGGACGTGATTCCGCACTATGCCTGCCAGGTCTACTTCAAAAAGGACTTTTCAGCCGTGGACAACTCTATAGATATCCGTTTCGAGGTCACCGACAATGGCACCGTTAATCAGGTGAGTTTTTCGGTTAATACAAGCCTTGCCAAGACATCCTGTATCCTTTGTTTTATCAGCTTCAAATAGCAACAGACTGGCACACGGATCCCTCGTATATCGTAAATGCCAATGGCAGGATCCGAACCACCATGCTGCCCTTGCAACTGGCTTCCACTTCCGTTGTGGCCACTCGCGGCCAGACTCCCCAGCTCAGCTTTGACTTGAATTTCCTGAGCCAGGATGGAAAGAGCATTGCCTATGGGACAAGGGCCAATAAGAAGCAGGATGTCTTCAACATTGAGGTGTGGACGCCGCTAAAGAACTTCCGAAACATCTCCATGCACGGCACCATTGTTAAAAATCCTCGCGATGCTGAACGCTACGATGTCTCAGGATTCCTTTACAGGAATATGGCTACTTATGGCATCACAGGAGCTATTCGAATGTCTGATGCCCTGCCCATAGATGCCACTTTAAGAGTGCAGCCCAAGGCCGGAGGAAGGGATGGAGTGATTGAGTTGAATATCCACGAGGCGGGACCAAAGAAAATCCGCTTCTCCTTTAGCGCCATCGAGGATGGCAAGATGTGTCAGATTTCGGGCGGATACAGTGTCAACGATCCGAAAGGAGCCATGGATTTCTCCGTGTTGGTAGAGAGTACAGAGCCGGAGATTGCCCGTATCAACTTCAACGGAAACCTTAAGCCCACCGCCAAGGGATCGTTGATGGGGGAGATCAACTTGGAGACCCCTTGGAAGGAGCTGGGCATCGATTCGGTGAGCCTCCACTCGGATGTTGGCGTCACCAGCAATGGAGGCAACATAGTGGGCGGCTACAAGATCGGTCAGTACATTGGACGCGGCAGTTGTCTGTGGTCCTGGATCCTGGGCGAGAACGTGCAGCTGGTGCTGGAGAGCTACCTGGAGCGACCGAGTGCCCAGCCCAGAATCGTCCACGCTAGTGCCAAGTACTTGAATCCGAATCAGACCTTCCAGCAGCTGCAGACTGGTGGCCGCCTAAGCGTCGACTCCAAGTGGAACCTCGATGTGAACGGCAGTCTGCACTTCAAGTCGGTGGATGACTTTGAGTTTACGGTGCTAACCGAGCTGCCCCTGCCGGTTGGGGATCGTCACCAGCTACGTGCCCGCTACGATGGCAACGTGATCAGCAAGCAGTTCGTGGAGCCAAAGTTCTTCCTCGAGGCCAGCTACGAGGCTCTGGAGGCGGAGAAGAGGTTGCTGTCCCGAGTGTCCTTCAGCAATGAGACTAACGACCTGCACGGACTGGCCCACTTTGAGTGGGGACAGCTGCAGGCTCTGTCCATTGTGGAGGGAGATTTCGAACTGCTTCAGAAGCCGGGATACCGTCGCGAGTTCTCCGCCAAGATGATTACGCCCAAATTCAAGGACGAGCACACCTTCGCCTTAGCAGGACACTACGACAAGCAGAATGCGGAGTACCATAATGTGGTTTGCGCTTTGGACTATCCTCAAAGTCGTCGCATCACCGACCTGGACGTGTCCTTTAGCTCGCTGAGCAACATGCATGGCAACTTCAACAGCACCATGCCATCCTTCCTCAACGTCAGCTGGATTAAGACCGACTTCGAGTTTACCACCAAGAGGTGAGCTTAGAATTAAAATAATTTCATTCAATATTTTAAGGGTAATTTTTTTGCAGTGGAAAAAGCTACCGCTATTGCCGCTGCGCCTGGCCACAGGACTCGGCTTACTTCAAACTAAAGAGCACCTATGACAGCGACGACTCCAGTGGCAACCACAACCTCAACGGCAATGTGGAGATAGAAGTTCCTCTGGCCACTCGCCATCGGGCGGATATCAAGTATGGCCTGCAGAAGAGGCGCAACCAAGACCTGGGCAACATTCTGGTTGTCTACAATGACAAGCAGGCGCTCGATGGCAAATATAAAAGACTCGAGCAGCAGAAGCACCCCATCTACAAGGAGACCACGGACATCACTTTGGAAAATGACATGAAACCATTAGGTATACATTATGTAAACACCAGGGACTCCAGCGACCCCGCCGGCACCCAGGACATCAAGCACTTTGAGGTCTTTGAATTGAGGAATACCCAGAACTTTAATCTGACGGGAGAACTGCATACGCGGACGACGCTTCAAGCCCAGGACTTTAAGGTGGTGGCCATTCATCCCAACCGAGCCGTAGTGCTGACCACCAAGTACGAGGATGTCAGCCCCGAGGTGGTCAGGCAGCACACCAAGCTGGAATTGTCGGAGACGGCCTGGATAGGATACAACCTGGAACTGGGCAACTTTAGCAAGGTATATTTCTATGGAGACTTTTAAACAATTAACCGCTAAACTCCTCTTACATTACCATTTTAAAGGTTGGCAACGAATCTCAGAGCTTTGCCCTGGAGATCTTCTATCCTAAGCGCAATCTCTCCTCGTCGGGACAATACTCCTTGACGGACAAGCATTTCAACTCGGATCTCTCCTTCCAATGGGCTGGTGGCGACTACGACCGTCAACCCAAGACGATTCACAGCAACCTGCAATGGACAGCGGAGCCACTGCGTCGCGGAGATCGCGAGCATCGCACATTTGCATTGACGGTGGCCCATCCTCTTCTGGAGAAGGACATCAATTGCAAGGCGTCGTACTACCGGGGCCTGGAGGATTTGCTTAAAACACAACTGACCATCGACTATTCGGATAATCCCGACCAACTTATCGAGCTGGGTGCCCAGCTGAAGGATCGCTACAGTGAACTGGGCCACACCAACTACACTTTCCAGTTTTACGGCAAGCACCTGGCCTCCGAGCTAGATGTCCAGTTGAACGGAACATTGGCGGCCAGGAACTCCTACTACAAGACAGAGTCCACGGCCCACTACAAGCGGGAAATGTTCCCGGCGAGATACGGCAAGTTCCTGGCTCTGCTGGATGTGACCAAGCGGGAGCTGGAGTACGAGCGTCAGTCTCCATTCCACACGGTGCGTGTGCACTTGTTGCCAACCATGCAGTATCCTGTATACGGGCTGAACGCCACTCTGTGGGACACTCCGGACACGAACCACTCGGGATATGTGTATGTGGACTTGGCTGAGCGATATGCACGCATGGACTTTAACTTGTCTGAAGATGCCAACCAGAATCTGCAGATGGTGGGCTACATTCCAGACTCACGCAGTGGCTACCTGGATATCTGGCGCAACTACGAGGAGATTCGCGTGATCGATGTGAGCTCCTATCTGAAGATGAATCACTCGCGTCTGATTACAGGAAGATTCCACTGGCGCCCAGCCATTCGTCAGGATCTGCGCGAGAAGGTCCAATCCCTAGGAAAGTCCGTTTACAGCTCCTTCTCCGAGGGCATCGACTTCTGGATCAAGTCCATCTACACGGAAACCACCGAGTCAATGGGCGTTGTCTGGAGCAACGCCAAGGAGTACAACAGGGATTTTATTGACGACATTGGACAGCTGAGCGTTTTGGAGGAGGATCTCAACGATCTGCGTCTGTTTGTGAATCAGTCGTACGAGGCCAATGATTTCTACATCAAGAACGTGGTGAACTTCACGCTGACCATCCTGGACGAGTTGGCCATCAGGGACCACATTGAGTCCCTGCCCAAGATCTTCTCGGAACTGTGGCAGGCTATGGGTGATTCCGGTAAGGCCCTACGCAACAGCATCGTCTGGCTGATCGAGACCATCAAGACAACCTACAACAACCTGCTGGATGCTGTGAGCCGATTCTTCCACGGCGAAAGCCTCTCGTATATATCCGGGCTGCTGGAGAAGGGTATTGGAAAGTACGACAGCTTTGTCAAGGAACTGCACATCAAGTTCATCAAGTATATCGAGAATCTGTGGCACAAGACCTGGACTTTGGCGGAGAATCACTGGAAGAGCGTTCTCAAGAAGTTTGAGCCGCACCTCTTCAAGATGATCAGCTTCATTGAGACGACTGCCTGGAATCTCAGCAAGGAGGTCTTTGACTTTATTTACAAGCGCACCAATGAGCTGGCTGAGTCGCCCTACTTCAACACGGTGTCCAGCTTCACGGCGGATGCAGAGCGTCTGTATAGGGACGTCAAGGCCAACGATGCCATCACCAACATCAAAAAATACTCGACGCTGGCGTGGAATTTCGTAAAGGAGAAGTACTTCAAGCTGGTGCCTTTCGGCGCTGAGTTGAATGAGGTCCTCACCGAAATCTGGGAGGAACTGAAAGAGCTCGAGAAGATCGAACAGGTGCAGATCATGGTCCAGAAGTACTACGAGATAGTGGCCAAGGTCGATTGGGTGGCAGACGAACTGCAGTTGGAGCATCGACTGCATCAGGTGTACGGGATGGTGAGCAACAAGTTCCGGAATTATGCTATGAATGCCCTGGAAACGGCCGACATGTACAGGGAGGCCAAAACCAAGTTCATCTTTGATCCTGAAGTGGGCATTATTGATCTGGAACAGAAGCTACCAATGTCATGGCATGCCTTCAATGAGACCCCCAAATTCGAGGAGATTCCCGAGTACCAAGTGCTGGCCAAGGCGCAGAGTTTCTTCAGCGAAACCAACTCCTCGATTGTCATGAAGCTGTATAATATGAGGGCCCATCTGGATCCCAAGACCTGGCTGCCGCCCTACTACTGTGAGTTTTTAAGATGATTTAATTATTTAAAATTATTTTTTTAATTTTTATGATTACTTAGCTCGAGCCTTGCTCATTGACTCACGTCACTACATGACATTTGACCAGCGCTATGTGGGTCTAAACCTTAACTTTGAGGAGTTTGGAAACGGAAGACCGAATGCCCAGTGCAGGTACCTCCTGGCACATGATTTCTTCAAGCGCAACTTTACCCTACTCCTAGAACCTGCTGTGAGTAGAAACTCCCAATTTCAAGATTTTTATTTTAAAGTTATATATTTTCCAGACGAAATCCCTGACTGGCCAAGGACTCACCCGCAAACTGAGCTTTATAGCTAATGATCAGCTGATTAAGATCGATCTGGGCACAGATGTAGGTCTTTTTAAATAATAATTATCCTAAGCATGCTCACCTTTTGATTCAATTTAATATCCAGCACATCAGCATCAATGGCGATCCGCAACCCATTCTCCCCCTGAAACTAGATGCAGTGAGCATTCATCGCGACCTGGACGTGCTGTCGATCATCTCAGACACTGAGTTCAGCCTGCACTGCAATGTGCAGTTCGATCTCTGCTGGTTCGAGGTCAGCGGCTGGTACTTTGCCAGGACCGCGGGATTGCTGGGCACCTTGAACAACGAACCCTCTGATGAATACACCATGTCCAATAGCTTGATTGCCAACGACACGCAGGAGTTTACAGACTCGTGGAGCCTGAGGCAATGCCGGCAGACGGAGCTGGCCAAGACGCAGGAGATCAGCAAGGAGGTCAGCGACACTTGCACTAGCTTCTTCCGCACCGGAATGCTCGTCAGCTGCAGCGCCGTTCTGGATCCCACACCCTTCTACGAGATGTGCCTCGATCTGGGCATGAAGTCGCCGCCAATACGCAAGGGACATCCTGCGGTCAAGGGAGCCTGCTCGGCGGCTCTGGCCTACATCGAGGCCTGTACAGTGCTGAAGGTGCCCATGCGAGTGCCATCGCAGTGTGTGTTGTAAGTTTTAGGATATTTAGGATAGCTCAGCAGGACTTATAATCCTTTTAATCTTTTCCTAGCTGCCAACTCTCGAATGGTTCCTATGTTCCCGAGGGCACTTTCATGGAGTTGACAGGCGAGCAAATCCCACGCAGCACCGATGTGGTCTTCCTGGTGGAGGCTAAGGACTGCAATGCCAATCTCAAGACGTCCAAGAGCATAATGACCGTGGTGGCAAGCGTTGAAGAGCAGCTGCAGGCCGCCAAGCTGACCAACAATCGGTAAGGGTTGCCTTTGCTCGTCCTAATCATTCCTATCCTAAGTACTCCTAATCCCTTCCTCCAGCTATGCTGTGATGGCCTTTGGCGGAGTGGCTCCCTACGACAAGGCCAGAAGCGTTATATACGAGCACAATGTGTTCACCACCAAGCCGGAACAGCTGGCGGAATACTTTGGGCACATCAGCACCGGAAATGGTACCAGCAACGACATCCTGATGGCCATTTCCACGGCAGCCAAGCTCAACTTCCGTCCCGGCGTGTCCAAGACCTTTATTCTACTCTCCTGCAGTCGATGTGCAGCAAAGGACATGCGCTTCGACTACACCTCCATTCAGCAGTACATGATGGAGGAGGGCATCACCCTGCATGTCTTGGCCGACACGGAGTTTGACTTTGAAAGGAGCAAGAAGCTGCGCCACTTCTTTGGCCTCGACCGCAAGCTCATCTTCTCGAAACGCTTCCCCGAGGGAGACTTGGAGACCCGCAACTCCACCTTTATACCCAAGAGCACCCTGGGCATTTGCACGGCTTTGGCTTTGGAGACGAATGGTTCTGTGTTCAGTGCCCGGAAACTGCAGCCGGAGCGCAAGTATCCCATTAAGCGGTTTGCCACCATCTTTGGCAAGCGCATTGCCTCCAGTGCCAGTCCCATCCAGAGCCAGACCTGCGAGTGCTCGGGCCACAATTCGGGTGTGGCCTACATGGCTTGCTCGCCGCAATCTCTGCCGGAGGAGAAGTACGATCTGGATGATTATGTGAGTAGCTTAAGACTAAAAGAAAAAGAAGAAAACTAAGATACTAAGATACTTTTTCTATATTCTCCCACAGGACACCTTCAGCAACTGGGACTGGAGCGATGAGCCCGAGGGCGAGGCTTAAGTTCTTAGTACTCCGCGTTTAGTTAGCTAGTTGAGTTAAGTCCACGCCGAATGTAAAGTTTTTCTATAAAGCATAACCACGACAAGGCATATTTTGTAAAAAGCGAAAAATAAATAGATAAATCACCATTGTAAAGCCATTGCATTTAGCCCTAAGCTCTGTGTGAGATTGCCAATCCAAGAGGTGACCCCAAGCTAACGAGGCAGAGACACGCCCGACCAGTTTTCGGCTTCCTGTTCAATCTCGGCCGCTTGATTAAAAGTTGCCTGACTGCCTAAGGTTGCGAGTTAGTAGTAAGTACTGACCAGTGACTATCACTTTTGCAGCTGCAACGGCCACGGCCATGGTTGACGGAAGCAGCTGAAGCTGAAGTCGAAGCTGGAGCTGGAGTTGCATTTGAAGAACTCAAGTACGTGCAACAACCTTAACCCTAAAGCCAGGCCAGCTGGAATGGACCATGTCCACTGCAAGCCGCTCTCTAAGTCGGCCTGGTCGGAGGGGCTCCACTTGATACCCGGCTGCTGAACCCAATTTTGTTGATATAACGTTTCCCTGGAAAAGCACACAGTGAGTGCACAGCACAATGGGAATTATGCGAGCCGAGCCGAGTTGGCAATGCAATATACTTTCTATTTCAATGCTGCCTTGGTTATGGTTACATCAACTCGGTCCTAGGCCCAATTCGCAAATCTTTCACTTTTTTTGTGGGCTGCGGGTGCCTCTATAAAAAGCCTTGGACAGATGGCAGCCATTCGCATTACCTTAGCGAGATCCGGCCAGGTTAGCAGCCGCGTACACAAGATGTGGAGATTCGTAAGTGCCGCCAAGTGGAATAAAGTTTAAAAACCCAGGACCCACTTTGGATTCTCCTCCACAGATATTGATTTGCAGCATTCAGCTAATTTGCGCCTCGGAGCACAGCGGCGAGGGATTTAGCGGTGGCGGCGGCGGTGGAGATGGACATGGCTTTGGAGGCAGTGGCTTTGGTGGCGCCAGCAGTTATGGTGGTCATGGTTATGGTGGCAGCGGCGGAGGTGGCGGCGGCGGCGATGGTAACTATCATCATCACACACCCACCACATACTCGGAGATCTCGAAGCATGTGCCTGTGCATGTGATCGAGAAGGTGCCACTGCCCATACCCCATCCCGTGGCTGTGCAGGTGCCCAATGTGATTCGGCTGCAGATACCGGAACCCTATGCCGTTCACGTGCCCGTCCAGCAGGAGATACAGGTGCCAGTGTACAAGATAGTGCCCGAGATCACCGAGAAGAAGATCCCGTATACCGTGGAAAAGCCATATCCCGTGGAGGTTGAGAAACCCTATCCGGTGGAGGTGATCAAGCAGATCAAGATTCCGGTGCCGAAGCCCTATCCTGTTCCTATTACCATATACAAGCATGTCCTGCAGAAGGAGCATGGCTGGTGATGAAGGCGTTGTTTTATTGTTAGTTAAGTGTGTATAAGTATTAGGCTGCTCAAGCTCTAGATCGGAGTGTGTAATTAAATACAGAGTTTAAGCTTAAAGTTGGAGTTTGGATTGGTCTTTGGGGGAGCGATTTAGGGGTTTAAAAAATATACATAAGGATCCTTGACCATGGGTTTTTAATATATATTTTTAGTATCCTTAAAAGGCTATAATAATTTATGACTGAGAAGAGAATATAAAGGGTTAAAGGGTTAAACTCTTTTAATATTAAAGAAAATAGTAACAAAGAAAATAATATCTATAAAACAAAGCAAAATTCCGAAACAATGTTAAAGTTCTATTAGGTAATATTCGGAAACGGTTTCCATCTCGAATAAAGTTTATTTCCCAAAGTTTAGAAAGCTTCTAGTAGGAAAATTAAATCTACATAACGCGACTCTACATTGTAGAATCTAACAACCGCTGAAAACCGGAAAAGCTTTCCCAAAGTTTTCCAGCAAAAGCTGAATTCCAGAACAACTTATAGAAAAGTCTTGTTTTTATCTGTTTGAGAATACTTTCTTAATAATGGCGGCAAAGTGCGTATACGTATATACACACCTACCGAAGGAGCACACACACTCACACCCACACACACTCACCTCGGCACAGGTTCGTTAAACTTTTGCGAATTGATTGACGCCTCCGACACCGCCGCCGCTTCGTGTGAAAAATGCAGGACAGGCTTTACCTCAAACCGCACAGGTGCGCACGCCCCAACACCCTCCTCCGCTGTGGGCACTCCCACACACCTGGTGTTGCCAAGCCTCGCATATCCTGCATATGTCCTTGAAGGAGACAAACACTGGACGTGAAGGGAATTTTTCCGCGATTGTCGTCGCCAGTTGCCGCGGCAATGGCAATCAATGGCTTTCATTTGTTGCACACGCGGTGAAGTCATTTAGTCAGCGAGGCAGTGAGGCAGTCCCTCAGTCAGTCAGTCAGTCAGTCAGTCAGTCAGTCAGTCAGTCCTTCAGTCAGTCAATCAAGCGCAGCTGCCGCAAATTATTTATGCACAACTTGTAGCGCCACACGCACACACGCCGGGCGAGCAAAATGTATCCAAAGGATAAATGTGGAAATGCGAGCAGTCCCTTTGCTCTGTGTGTGTTCGTGTTCGTGTACGATGTGTTTGCCTACGTGTCCGGGAACTTTAATTTCATTCAGACAGAAACACACATGCCAGCATAGTTCATCCATTTGTTCTTGGATTCCCATTCCGAGACCGCACATTTCCCTCCAATTTTAGACGAGTTGCAAAGTTTTCGTCTTGCCTCGGCGGCAGGAAGCAGAATAAATGAAAAGTAATAGGAATTGCTCGAGTTCTTGCATACATTATTCTACGTAAAATCAGCAAAACTTTTTCGTAATTAAATTCTGCCACTCCCGCAACATTGTTTTTCCTCCCCCCCCCCCTCTCTTTCCCCCTCTGTGTATTAATTAATTATGAATATATTCGCAGAGCGATTGTTGTGGCTTCTCGTGGCTGCAAATGCAGGTCCGAAATGCAATTGTTTTTCCCCTTTGTTTCTGTATTTGTGAATCACTCATCAAATGATTTGGAAAATGTGATAATTGCACGCATGGCCGATAATGGATAATGGACGGGTCCATATGGGCGTTGTGGCTCGCAGGATAGCAAATGTGCAGCAGACAGAAACCTCGGGTAGATTGGGTAATTACGGCGTGCATATCCTCTGACGGTTTGATTTATCGAACTAAACAGGAATCGTATTTTGGGAATATAGCAGTCCGTTTGTCGAGGGAGTAATTACCAATGCAGATGTGTCCTTATTTTGTGTTTGGATTTTGTAATAAGTCACTTTAATTTGCTATTAATTCGGCAAAGAATGCGTATTTGTAGGGATTGGAATTGCAGTTAAATAAATGTTCGTATCTTGCGATTAAGTTATTACTGCTGCATGTTGTTTTGTATAGTTTATTTAAAAGGTTTATTTATATTTATTAATCAAAATAATAAGTTAATGTTGTTCATCCATTTGACATAAAATTTTTTAAGATTTAAACTCCTCGTATATAAATTTATAAATACTGCTTAAGTTCTCTTAAATTTTTTACCAACTCCTTAAAATATATGTATCTAAAGCCATAAACAATAATTACATCTGCTCAAAAACCAGACAAAACACCTGAGTTCCTGCATAAACATAAATTTTAATAAACAAAGTGTTTTATGACCATAAATTCTGTGACATTTAAGAAAGCAATAGAGTACAAAATATACTTTTTAATATTCTTAAATTGTTTAACAACAATTTTTCTTATATTTCACTCTGCACATTTAGTTCTTTTTCACTTCCTTTTGTCCCTATATTGGCTTTCAGCAATCACTTAGTTTTAACCTAACAAAAGCTCATTGCAATCCTTGACTGACTTTGATCCCCCAATAGGCACATAGGCAGGGCGCCCTCCCCAATGATTACCACTTCCTTAGGCCACATGTGGCAATTGAATTCATGTGGCCTAAGCTGGCGCATAATATACGAAAGCCAAGCCTCAATTCCTGGCTTCCTGCCGCCCGCCCGCTTTCAGCCAATCGATTGGCGCATAAAATGCAAATTAAATTGTCGGAACATTTGGTATTACAGCAGCCAAAGCTCTCAGCCAATGGGCTTAGCCAAAAGTCTGGCAAACAAATTTACAATGCTAAGCTCATGTGAGGTGGGCTGAGGGGGGGGCCCAAAAATACAGATGAAAGGGGAACCGGATTGCGATTCGTGGAATTAATTTAAGTTAATTGATTTTTCTGCCAGAAGCTTTGCACGTGCAAGACTTTTCCGTACTCCGACAGGCAGATAGATACACGGAATCGATGGGGGGAAACGGAAATGGAGACGCAGGACGAAGGACTATAGGACTCCGGGCTGGGGCGGAAATTGACAACTGCCTCGAGTGTTGAGTTGTAAGGGAAATACATTTCCATGCCCCATTCAAAGGCACTCTAGCTCTAGGCCCTCCATTGAGACAACATCATCTCATGTGTGTGTATGTCAGATGGCCTGACAGGTGGACGTGGACGACGACGACTCCTTCTAGGGTTCCTCCCCCAATTTACCATTTTCCGTTTTGCGTTTTCCCCATTTTCCAGCTGCCACAGATAGAGCCTATAAATAGCCCAACCAGCAACGAGCTCTGCGTTCGTTGGAAGCTCGCCTGAGGTACAAGTATTATTAACGCCGAATTAATCAATTGCCCAGCGATTCGAGTTTGCCTTCACATTGTTATTTTTAAGCATTTCAAAGGCTGCACTCGCAGAAAACACACACAGCTGCCATCTTTCCTGGGAACAGGAGCAGCTCCTCCCTGTCTAATGAGCCGTAAAGTGGTGTGAATGCATGGAGTCCTTTGATGGGGCCAAAGGGTGGAAGGAAAATGAGAACAAATTCTCGTGGCAAAAATATTGATTGAATTGCTTAAACGTTGGTTAGGGTGAAGGTGTTAAATATGCCTCATATTCACTATGTTTTTTCATTTCCCAGGGCTTAAAATGCTTATTGACATATTTTTCCCTGGAGAAAATTAATAATTTATTCATATTTCTGAAGGATAGTTTCTCTTTGTGGTATTTTCTCTTTGATTTTGATTTAATGACACCTTAAACTTCTTTGCATACCCTTAAGGATATATAATCCTATAATTAGTTTGTGCCTTTTTCTCTGTAGCTCAAGCCTCATGTCATTGTTGAAGGGGAAACCCTTCTCTAAAAACCATTTTCCTTTAAAATTTTAAGGACAAGAAAACACTATCGGGGATACCTGTTTCTTAACTCGCTAAAAATAGCCTTTACTGTGGGCACCTTACCAGCATCAGAGTCAGGAATAAACATTAAAAGTTGCGTAAAAATATGAATCAATGGCGAAGCACAAAGGCAAAGCCAATCTACCTTCCTTTTTTCCTTTTTTTTTTTTGGTTAAAGCCCTGGCAGAAAGTAAAATTGAATGGTGAAGTGAGGGCCGCACTAAAGTCATAAAAGTCGCGTGGACCAAATTAGGAGGAATTCTCTGCTGTTTGTGAAGGCAAGCCAGAGGAAGGAATGCTTCTCCGGAGTCCTACTCCGCCTCCTTCCTGGTCCCGCTCCCGGTATTTTATGTGCACAACAATTTTAAATGACTTTGAGGAGGCGACCCGGGGCACACACACACACACGCACACCAGATACACACACACACATTCGAAGGCGGCCAGGAGCAGCAGCCGAAAGTAACAGATAAGATTAGACGCCCAAGCCAGTGACAACAGGCGTCGTCAAGATGGCGCTCCACGCCCACATTGCGTATGCGCGCTCCAGTGCACTGCAAGAAAAGTCACTGAAAGTTATTGTAATGTAATTAAATAACAAATAAGAGTTAAATCTTTTGTTTAATTTAAGTTTAAATCTTTAAGTTTAAAACTTTAAAAAATAAATACATTTTTCATAAATTTTGTACAATTTTAAGTCACAAATTTAAAATTTAATATGAAACACTAATTTTATATTTATAGTTTTAATTATTTTTTATTTGCTAATAATTTCTCTCAGTGCCAGCCGTAAGCGAGTCAAGGTTAAGCTCCAAAATCGCTCGAAACGAAACGAACCTCGGCCATCAAAGGCAGCAGCAATGTTTTTTCCTTATTTTCCTTTTTGCGCCTTTTTCCTTTAGCGCGCTTTTCGTTTTTCCTTCTGCTCCTTCGGATATATTTTCTTCTTTTTTTTGCTTTTTATGTAGCCGTTTCTGTTTTGTTTCGGATGCTGCGCGTGGCAGGGAAAACAGCTGGCTGGCTCGTAATGATTACGAGACTTTTATGGCACAGCGAACAGAGGCGCTGCACAAAGCCCCCGAAAAGGGTCCTTCCCGGCTGACAAATAAGAAGGCGAAGGCGGCAACATTCTGTACCTGGCTGCCGCCCACTCTTCCCCACGCAAAGCACCACCCCGCACTCTATCATTCGCACATCGTTGGCCAAAGTTCGGAAGCGTTTATTGGAAGGTCCCCCGCTCGCTTTGGCAGATGGAATAAAGTTAAGCGATTATGAGCACCGCCTAGAAGTAGGCAACTTTTTCGTGAGACGAAGGCGTGGGTGTATTAAAATAAATATATGCCATAAAAAGTAATGTACGAAATGTAAAATAAAACGCTTAGGCCTCGGCCTCCAAACTTGAAATGCTAAATTCACGTCAAATCGAATCGCTCAGCTCAGTTGAAGGGAATTTAATGGGGCTTTCGTGGATTGCATGTGGATAGTTGACTGCCTGCCTTCTACCTTCATCCTTATTGTTTTCAGGCAGGATTTATGGCTGAAAATCGTGCTTACGGTGGTGTCGCTAAAGGTTTGTTTTCGCCTGCCATTCTATTTCGCATTTGGTCTCCCGTAAATCTGGCGCCACCTTGCTGTCCTGTCTATTGCCAGAATTGTGTCTTGTGGCCCTCCATCGCCATCATCATTCTCCCATGCCTCCTCGGGTTTCGACGCTTTTAGGTTGCGTGCAAAAATAGCCGAAAATAAAAATATGAATGAGAAAATGTTTGTGCAGAGGCGCATAAATCAAAGGAACACAAACACCATAACGGACAGTCGGGGCTCGAGTGATAGCAGCTTTGAGAAAATGCAAAAATCTTAAGTAAAGTTAAGTAAAAACTAAGGTTTACTATAAATTATAGTTGATCAAATTTTGCTTTAAAATAAAGTAAAAAGCTAACAAGGATGAGGAAATATTTTTAAAGGACTTGAATGCAAGTATTTTGATAAATATCTTCTTGGATTAACATTACAAATATATGAAATACACACTGAAAGAGTTGTATAATTTTCATTTATAAAAAAATATTTTACATTAGATTTTAAAATCTTAAAAAAAAAATGTATTTCAGAGTAAGTATAGGAAAAACGAAAAATAGTTTAAAGCCTGTGTAAAGCCTGTTCTATATTATAAAGCTAGCTCCCAGATATAAGTGGAAATATTTAAAAAGTAATCACTTGTGTAGCCCCAGCTCTCAGCTCTATAAACCCAACCTCAACTGTAAACACTATATTGTGTGGGTGTTCTGGTATATTGTACTTGATGGCTTTGCATTTGCCAAACTATTTAAATATTATTCCAAATGAAGGGCACAGCCGAAGCTGAAGCAGTGCCTCATATCCGATTCTCCACCCGAAGCCACAAGCCGACCGCAGCCCAAGGTCCTTCTGTTCGAAGTGCGTTGTTATCATTCGGATATTTGCATAGGGCTTACAAACACTCATCGGCCATACATATATATAAGTATATATACGTACAGACTTCTGGCATCGGGAGCCCTCGGTGTGATGAGAAGGCATTAAAATCCAACCTTGAGAATGCCAGACACGTATTCGCATTTCCCCACAGCAGCCACAGAGGCACAGAAATATATAGGCAAACGCATAATGACAGACATCTTCGGGGCGAGGCTTTAAATTCGGTTGTTTAAGGAGATTCGGTTTGAAATGGCTTTGCGGTTTGGTTTTTCGGTGCTGAACTGGAATGTCTAACCCTTCGCCACGAAGACCCCTTCAATTTAACGTTTGAGTGGGTTTTCATTAGTTGGAATTAGTCGATCAATGTTCCGTGTCCTGGAGTAAACACCCTGCCATAATTCGGGCATACCGAAGGCCGAAGTTCAATATTTCAGCTCACTAAGTTAAAAAAGGGTACAGAATATATAATACAGTATCGTATTACTGTGTAGAAACCATTATTTAAACCTTAAAATACTTTCCCTTATTTGTAGTTAAAAATATAAAAATACCCCAAAGTGCTGTTCCTCCCAAACAAAAAGGCAATTTCAAAGTTACTTTTATGTTGTCGACTGCTCCTTTGAGATCCCAGATCCCAGAGCGTGGCTAATCAATGCTCAGGGAAGGCAAAGGAAGAAGGAGCAGGCTCTCCTCTCCTCCCATCTTTAAAAGGGCTCGCGAGCCGCGTCCTTGGCCAGAGTTGCCAGCTACTTTTCGGAGGCACTTCACCTTCACACCGGGTTTTTCAGTTTTCTCGGGTTTTCCAGCGCACTCTCAGCGCGTTTCTCCAGTGCGGTGCCAACTATCAGTGTTGAGTGAAAATCGCTGATGCATGGCATGAAGGAGGACGGAGGAGAGTGGCAGGAGGAGGTGGCATGGAGGTGGAGATGGTGCCCCAAGCGAACGAGGGAAAATACATTTTTCCACTGAAATAGCAGCTAAAAGGTTGTGTTCGTGACCTTTGCCAGGCGTTTTATGGTTGTCTCCAGCGTTCGGGTCCTGCGATTGCTTTGCCTTGCTGATTTGGCAGCAGCCTGGCAAGGACTCCTCCTGCTAGTTAGAACAGCCCTCGCACTCTGCGAAACGTGCCACAGCTTAGACACTCTCCTGCCACGCACAATTCCTTTGTCAGACCACTCTTCTGGCTGGTACAGTGGAGCCTGCCCAGGTCCTAAGAAGATTTTGATGCTTCCTGGTATCAAAACCTGGTAAAATATAACTTGATTTCTCTTATTTTGCTGTGAAGTAGAATAGATTTCCTTATTTATTTACTAAAATTTAAGTATACTATAAGCAAGGACACGCTTTTGGTAACCTGCTTTTCCCACTGTCTGGGTACTGAGCATGTTCTTTGCCATTTTGCTCGCTGACTTGCCTGCGGCTGCTTGAACCAGCTATTGCAGCAGCTTTTACATTGCGTATACGCAGTGTTGCGGGAAAAATATAAAGTGACAAATTCGCCCAGGTTGTCAGAGACAGCATTCAGCCTTTGACCTTTATAAAGAAAAATTATGCCAGGTGAAACTTGACATAAGAAAGGCAACCGTTTGCTAGGGCAATCATAAGCAGGAAGAAAATAAAATAAATTGGAATAAAATGAAACTAGCTATAAATTTCTATCCAAAAAGAATAACAAAATGCTTTATGCTATAATTTACTAAATAATTTAATTTATCAGGAAAGTAACTTAAACAACTTTCAATGACATTTAATGTGAAAAAATGTAGCCTCAAAAATTCTCTCTAACAATTCTCGTTAAAATTTCTATCTTGCCATTAGCAATTTTCTTCTGACAACCGTAAATTACTGGCTTCAGGTTCGAAATATTTTATTTTTACTCTATTCTATGCTCTCTCTTTGTGTCCTTTGGCAATCAGCTCAATAATTCATCGTCCCGTTCAAATTTCGTTTCTCTTTTTTTTTGGCTGACAAACTTTTGGCGAATCGAAATTGGTTTTTGTTTAAATTTATTGCGAGTTCAGGGTCCAATTAGGAGACACCCCGAAAATCCTTGGACCCGACATCGAAACCTGAAATTGCATTTCCTAATTGATGTCGAGCTCCCAGCTCTCAGCTCCCAGTGTCGAATAGTCGGCGCATGTTGACCGGCTTTACTGATGGCTGATGGCTGATTGATTCGGGCTCAATTGGGTACGGACAAGGCGAGCAAGGCCTAAGGGAATGTCCTGTGTGACATCCTGTGCCTGCCCTTCGTTATCCCTATGCTGGACTTCGCATTGTTCCGTTTGCTGCTGCTGCTGCTGGTGGTGGTGTCACCTCGGACTTAGCCACACATGATTGCCCGAGAAGTGAGGCGCCTCTTGGGCCATTAATGGCTTTTTCCCGCCTCCAGTCACTCCTCTTTATCCTCTTCGGGGCTTTGCTCCTTTCGCTCTCTCTTACTCTCGCTTTTTACGGCCTTCACGCGACGGGATCCTGGTTATGACTGGGCTCCGCTCCTGGTAATTGATATTAAGACAAAACGAGCCTAATGGGATGCCGCAAACAAACAAATGTACCGAGTGGATTTATTTTTAGCCCGCACAAAACTTTCTGCCTCCGCTGTGGCAATAAGTTTTTATGATCTCGTGAAATTACAAAATATGAAAACGAATAAAGAGGCTCCAAGAAAAAGAGACTCAAGTCTGGGTGAAGTAATAAAGTCGGTTTCTTAAGGTCTTATATATACTAAACTTGCTAAACGATTATCATACCATCGCATAAATAACCTTTGGCCTGCAGACCGCACGAAATCTTGCGTAAATCAATCGCAGGATCCAAGGAAATGAGAGTAACCCTTAAAACCCTAAGGCGACCGTCATAATTCACAGAAATCAATTTGCGGAAAACAAAAATCGCCCCGAATAAATCACAGAGAGCGAGTAGAGACGATGCAGTAAACTGCTTACATAAAATAAAATAGAATGAAAAACCTTAAAGCTTGCCAAACACGGTGGGAGAGGAAGTTGGCGGTGGCAGGAGGAGAGTGAAAGGAAACGGAAAAAGTTGCGAATAAATGGAATTATATTCTTGGCAATGGCTGCACTCGAGCAGAAATGATCAACTGCTGCAGGCAGGACGACGAAGGCTCAAGGTAAGTCAAATGAGGATGAGGCTGGGCAAGACCGAAAGGATACACTAGGAGAAAATTCAACCAATTGGTCTAGGAATATTAAATTTGTATCAGCTTAAACTGAATTCGAAGAGACAGTCTTTTATGTGTATTATTTATTTCATTTTTATATTTTTAAATTTTAAAAAGCAAAGTTCACCCCCCATTTTCCCTCTCTGTACAGCCCAACGGATATCCTTCTGCAGCATGCAAACGCATTGGCAGCCTGGATTGCAGCCTCGAGACAGGAAAAGTGAAAAGCAGGAGCCCATGCGAGTGACTCCTCCATGACGATACATCTCTGGCAGCTGCGGTCTGGTCTGTGCAGGATTTAAGCCTTTTCAGTGACTGCTCCGGCTGCTGGTCTGGTCTGGGCCGATAAAACGCTTGACTGCCTGCCGCCGAAGGGGCAAAGTTGAGGCAATTTATGCAGGGGGATCGGAGTCCAAGTCCCAAGTCCCAATGGCCGCCACACGCTAATGAAGCAGACCCTGGCCCAGGCCCAGGCCGCAGGCCAACCCCTAATCCTTGACACGTGTTGCCCAACAAAGACAGCGGGCCAAGGGGGCAGGCAGGGAGCAGCAGAAGGGCTCAAACAGACTGCGAGGCATTTCAAATGCGTTCCCATAATTATGGAAATGTTATAAATAACCGGAGAATACCACAAAAACCGAAGGTCAAATGCCCTTCAAATCGAATTAAACTAAAGTGAGTGAGAGAGTGAGAGTCCATTGAAGGAATTAGCTGTTGATTAAGCCCCCACAAGTGTCCTTGAAAGCTAATCCTGAGAGCAGTGAATGGATGCTTAAAAGGGTATTCAGTTTCCTAGAATTTATGACAGAAAACTGTGGTTGGTAAGAAGAAAGTTATTAAATACATAGTAAATACTCTAAAAAAAATATCTTAAGGAAGAAGAACGTCGGTTTAAAAACCTCAACAAGCCTCTAAAGATTTCAAAAAATATATCCTTTTAAAGGTCACACAGTTACCCCTTGGAGAGAGTACTTAAAAAGGCAACAAAGTTTGGGCCACCGCCTCCAAAAACAGGGAAAAACAGAGGACGGAATAATGGTCAGCAGACGCGACGCAAAAGAAAAACACAGACGCAAGGAATGGGGAAATCTTGCCAGAAATCCAGAAATGTAAGGAAACAAATAAAACAATGAGAGATGAAAACTCACGAAAACAAATGACAAATGAAAGACAAGGAAATCTTTCAGAGGAAGTGGAGGCTTAATAAGGCAAAGGATTCCGGAGATATATGCAAATTGCTGAACACATTTCCCGTACTGTCCTTTGGTTAATTGGATTTCCAAGTCAATTTTAAGGCAACATCATTGAATTTGCAGACGTCGAAGCGCTCTTGAGTCAATTTGCCGAATCATTTGCAATCTCAAATCGCTAAATTGGCCACATTTCTCTCTCTCTCTCTCTCTCTGTTGACCCTCTTTGCTGCTGACTGACCCTGTGCTGCCAACTGGCCATATATCTTGGCCATGATTGCTTTTCAATATTCCAAGGCGAGCGAATAGTTTGGATGTTTGGCATTTGCCAAAATTCCCCCTCCTCTGTTGTCTTCGAGGGGGAAAGAAGTTCAAGGACAATTATGCGCGACATCGAAAAGGGGAGGGAAAAGGGCCATCCATTCCCTTCGTTTGTGGTTCTCATTTTTCCATTTCCATGGCCCTGACGTTTTATCAAAAAACGCTCAAATGCGTCGCAGCCCGAAAGTAGGCAGCGCCGGTCGCGTGGGAGGAGTTCGCTCTGTGTGCCAAAAATAAAAGGCGAATGAATGACGCATATTACATGAAAACACTCGCTATAAATGGCCAAAATGAGGCTGCAATACCCCCTGCCCGCCCATAAAAAGCGGGGGCGTGGCGTAAACAAGCAGCAGCTCGTTTGGTGCGGAAATGCAGCTGACGGGGTAATATAAAGATGGCCAACAAAATGCGGGAAAGACGAGTGAAATGCGCACCTAATTGCGTACTCAAAGGATGGCCAGCCAGCAAGGCGGGGTCGGTACTTTCCATTAGTATTCGTGGAAAATTCACCACAAAAAAATATACAAAAAATATATAAAAAATAAAGAAAAGGCGTTGGTAACTGCTTTTAAGAGCTGAAAAATAGAGAAGGTTGAAGTCTAGCAATTTGTTGCAGAGTCCAAAAAAAAAGTCATGAAAAAAATTAAGGGCTTGAAAAATGTATATGTTGATCAATGTATTTTATTGTAATTATTTTAATCTCTATTTAATGTAAAATATAAGGGAAAACTATTCTATTTTGTTATTCATTCAATGAAATTAATAAAAATATAAATACTTAGTCAGCAAATACAATTAATTTAATAAAAAATACTACATATTTATTTTATTTAATGTAAAGTGCCTTATTTTATTTGAAATATATTTAACAAAAACATGAAATATAAATTCTCCTTTCCCAATTTTCCTTAGCAAAATTTCCATTCCCTGTTTTCATCTCCATCTACAGATAAAGTGCAGAAAGGGGGGACTCTTTCTGGCGCTCAAATTAAATTAATAAACTCATCCAAAAAGAGGGAAAATATTCTGCGGCAGAGTTGGGCCATTAAGCGTTGCAACAAGCCATCAGCCAGCCACCGGGGCACGAACAAAAGGACGAAGTTTTCACTTTTTCGGCTGACCTGCCCTCGGCCCTGGATCCAACCCGCAAAAACCTCAGCAGAGTCCTGTAATATGGCTCTTAACCAGCAAACAGCAACCAGATACCAAAAATAAGTACACTGCTTAAATTACAAAAATGAAATTGGCAAAACAAAGTAAAATAAATGTATACTTCAATAATTAAATTGCTGTCTTTATGGGATGGGGTTTATTAATTAATTAATTCATCTAAAGCCTTGACTATTTATGTTTAATAGTGACTTTTTAGGCCCTTTTTAGAGAATCCAGGTAACTGATTATTTGTGTAATTAATTTTTTTAATTACCAAGGATTTCAATATTACTGTTGGTGAATGTTTACAATTATAATTTCAGTGTACGAAAAACAGCAAACTACGGCAATAGCAGTAACACCATCACAAGCAGGACCAGGATCAGAGGGAGGCGCAGGACCAGCAACATCAACGGCGCGGCAAACTTGATGTTGACGACGTCAACGGGAAGTTTCAGCATCGCTGAATTTTTGCAGCTTCGACTTTGAGGGTTTTCGAGTCCGCTTGTTGCATGTTGCAATGTGTCAGCAGCAGCACGCCCACTTTTCCCGCCCACAGCCCTTACGCGAGCTGACTGCGTTTGACAACATTGCCGCCGCAGCCATTGACGTCATTGGAGTTAACCCTTGCCCAGGTACAGGTGGGCGTTTATCCATTTTCGGAAGGGTAGGGCCAGTCCTGACAACGCCAGGTCAGGTCCAGGCCAGGCCAGGCCAGGACACAGTCAAAGCTGCAAAAACTCGCCGCCATCGAAGCGTGCCAGGGACACGGGAGACTATTTGCTATCCTCTCCACTCCACTTTTTCAGTGCCTCTCCATATTCCCTCATAGTCGGTGTCAATCCCTTTCCCATGGGCTCGAATATGAAATAGAGTGCTTTTTCCCATTGCCGCGACAGCAAAAACGACGGATGTTTGAGGGGAATTTAAACTGAAGCAGATAGGGCCCTGGAACAGCCTTCAACTACAATGGCATAAAGATTGGCTGGCATTTTCCTAGTTCTTTGCACGAATGAAAGAGCTTCCTTTGTGGAAGTTTCTTGGAATTGTAAGAAGAGTCTTTTATTTAGTTAATAGTAAATTTAACATTCCAAGATAATGTTTAAATTCCGAGAAAAAAAATATATATTAAAAATATTACAAATAAAAATTAATATATGTTTGGAAAAATCTGAGTTTAAAAAATAAAAACTCAGTCGAAAAGGCATCACATTTAATTTTGAAAGCTTTAAACACTTATAAAATGTTTACAAAAATATAACTAATTTGTTTGTTTCAAAATTGGCCTTTTGATGCTGATCAATAATATACATGGTTTGTGGGGTCTCAACCTTCACTGCGTAACATACTTCTGACAAAATTATTTTAATACCCTGGTATAAAAATCATTTGCTATATATGTAATAATACTTATACTCTTAAAAATCATTTACCCTATATTATGCTCCTAAGATTAACTATATATTAGATTATTCCTACGACATAAGAAACATTTTCCCATTGATATGTGTATGCATATAGTAAAAGTGTACACATCATAGATCCTCTACACTTTTTTGCCCTCAATTAATTCCCATTTAGAAACACAAACTAAATTATTTAGCTTAATGAAATGAAATTTCGTAGCCATAAACAACACAAATATTCGGTTAGAACCGGAACAACTCGGTTCTTAGTTCGCTTTTCCATGTGCCATTGACCGAAAGAAATTACAAGAGCGTATGAATTGCTCACTTGCAGGTACAGATGCAGATACAAAGATACAAAGATACTGAGATGCGCTGCAACCGATTATGTCATCGCATCAGTACAGACAGCAGCAGCTGTGAGCGGCAGATACAATTGCATCTTGCTTTCGGCCATTTCGGTGGAAATTAGTCGTCGAAGAGCTAACCACTTCCTCCTCCACATGCAGCCAGGGCCCGAGAGCCGGAGGACGCTGCACTTAGTTCCCAAAAAGCCAACCAAATTCGGCCACAAAAATTAATTTCCCCAAAAAGAGAGAGAAGCAAGGGCATACGAAGTGCGGCGGAGGAGGGACAAGAAGTCATTTGCGTCAACCATCCATCCTGGCAGCTGACAGCAAATTCAATTTGTAAATTTTCATCTCATTGTTGCTCTCCGCTGGCCGAGAGTGTGTGAGTGTGTGTGTGTGTGTGTGGGCCACAAATGGCTGCAGCTGTTGGCAACATCACAGCATCAAAGGCAGTGGCAGTGGCAGCAGCAGCGTAGGTACATACATCCTGGCATCCCAGCATTTCGGAGGAGGCTTCCATCAAATGAAATTCAATTCGAATTAGTGAATTAATTGGACTGCCTTTGAGGGGGTCCAAAAATCACAGAGAAAGTCATGGATATATTATATAGGAATACTAGATTGAGAAGAAACTATTATTAAAATGACATTTAGGGAATTTATGTCATAAATTGAGATATTTTCTTAGTAAAATAATATAGTTACACAGCTGCAAATATTTGCATATGCAATTTATGCAATGAAACTATAATTTGATAGGCTTAGACCACATAATATTTATTATTTATAAAAGTATAAGCAATATTTTACAAATTTTAAGAAGTGTCAGGGTTTTTTGCTTGTTTTTGTTACCTTATCATTAGATACTATTTGCCAGATTCACCAAAAAAGGGAATTATAACTTCAGATTATTAACTAGTAGAATAATAAAGTATACATAAAATCTCTATATATATTTCCCAACTTGGTTTTACAGGGTATCAATTCGTATTCCACTCGATTATTGGTTGAAGACAATATTTTATATGCGTTTTTTGTTCGCACTTTTCATTTACCGGATTGACCTTGTAACAAATATTCGCAAATTGCACCAGCAACAGCAACAACAATAGCAACAACAGCAGCAAGAGCTGCATTGGACAACAACAAAGCCGAAAGCTGCACCACACAAAAAAATACGAAACAAAAACAGTGAAAAAAAATTGAAATAACCACACGACATGGCAGCGTCGTAGATACAAATGTATCTGCTAGCTTGCAGCTGTATTCGTATCTTGGTGCGAGTGTGTCTAGCTGGCGTTTTGTATCTGTCTAGCTGTCTGTGGGCGCTCGACAGGCGCTAGTTTTAATGCTTACATAAAGTGGCGTGCTGAAAGGCTGCACAAAAACACATACTAGCCGAGAATATAACAGAACCTGAACGGAGTCAAGACCGAGTGAAACTCTAAGGCGGCGGCGGCGGGAAGATGATGGCGTGCCCAAGTCAGAGACTCGCTCGGATTCGCATTATTGCCATCAATTCAGATGGCAGACACGGGGCACAGATATATATATATGTATAGAAACATATATATATCTTAGCACGAGCCGCGTTTGATTGCTTGATTGAAATCTATGACAGTTTGAGAACCTGCCAGCCCCCGCGGCAGATTCATTGCGCGGGGCAATTTCGCGAATAATGTGGTTCAAGGTGCTCTCTCCGAATGGGAGCGCACAAATCGGAGGGAAAAATAAATCAAATCTAATAATAATTGCAATTGGATCGATGGGACAAATTAAACTTTGGCTATGGGGTGCAAAGAAACCATTATCCTAGTCTTAAACTTCTGCTAACTTAAATTCTTTTAATATTTAAGGGCATCATAAATCTAAGGAACCCCAGCAAACCACTTCAATTCAAACCATTTAAGCATCAAACTCAATTTGAACTCTCGTCCAGTCATTCACCCAACCGGGCGTATGGGTAATTTGTCTCAATTAATTAAGTATACGCAGCCATTGCAAAGAGATATGTAACATTTCTGCAACAGATAGCAGAACCCCCAGTGGAAGGAGAGAAAATGCTCAAGCGAAAGGGAAAATATGAAAAAATGTCAAGTGGAGATACATACTGCAGCCAGAAAATCTGAAAAGCGACACAGCCAGAGGTCGCTGTCGCTTTTCCCATTGAATTTTCCGCATGCCTTTCTGACCTTTCGACTCGTGTTTTTTTTCCTCTGCCCAGAAACATCTGAAAACTGCAGTTCAGATGCATCTGAACGACTTGTCCGGGGCCGCCCAGAAATTCGCCATTAAGTGGCCACACTTGAGTGCCATTTGGAGCACAGTGGGTCCTCGTTAAGCGACGACAGCGGCAATCACAACACTCAGCCAGATAAGCCTCCCGCTTGATTGGACGACTGCAGTTAATCAAAAAAAATAAAAAGCGGCCACGATTAGAGTTATCAAGAAAGACGGCGGATATTTCAGAGGGAAGACAGCAGCAACAGCTGCACGGTGAGTATATATTCTATAAGTATATATATTTTTAGACACCACCCGCCAGCACTCACCTTTTTGGTTATTACCCGCTCATTACCGGCTGTCACTACCCCCGCCGGGCAGCAGTTTCCATTGGCAATCACACCTCCAATTTCGCTTCGACTGACCACAAAAATGAACGCTCTCAGCTCGTGTTTTTTTTTTACGCACATCAAAGGGGTTAAGTTGGGGGGGAAATGGGAAAATCGCCCATTCATAAAGCATTCCCCGGCCATTTAAATTTGATTTCTGAACAGAGAACACTGCAAATTCATTTGCCGCACAATTTGATGTACGATTAAATTTTATTATTTCTATTTTTATGTGGCAACAACTAGCTGCCGTTCCGTAATTGCGAGCAATTTATATTCACTTAGCATATGAGCACAATGGACACGCAGATTAGATTGCCGAATGGAGCGGGATCTCTGCGAGGGGAATCCGGGCTGGAATCGCCTTCCGTGGGTGGGATACGCCATCGCGTCTCTTGTCACTCGCAGATGTGTTTGACAACATGCCCACTGTGCGTGTGCTCAAATCTGAACAATAAAATAAATTCGAGATATATAGATATGGATACAGATACACATATACAGCGAGTCTCTCAAGTCGACGTGAGCGTCATATTAATTTATGAGCGCCCAAAATATGCCAAAAGCCCAGACAAAAATTGACTAAGTGCAAAAAAAGATATAAAGAATTAACTGAAATATAACAAAAAAGTAAAGAGCGAAGAGGGGAACAAAAAACAACTCCAAGTCGTCATCATGAATTCATGCACAAAGCAAGTGTGTTTTTTGTAAATGTATCTGACGAATGCGAGTACGCGTATCTCAGTCGAGCTCTGTCGCCATTTTTGGCGAGTTGCAAGCTACGCTTTTGCGTGTTGAAATACTGCTTTCAATTTTTGTGTCACTGCCCACAGAATTTGTACGAATCTCGATTTGGTTTCGGAATAGCATTGAGGAGTTTGCTCTCCAGTGGGCGTTCGTCTGGAATGTGGCAGAGACTTTCGGAAACTGCAGCCAGCTTTGGCAATTAATTCGCACAAAATTTATAGGCAGACGCTTTCCAAATAATAGTGCTCGGGATTAACCAAAATTAGAGCAAACTATCCAAACAAAATCCCAGAGATAAACACAACCAGACAGAGCCACGTAATGAATAAATAACATATAAGCGAAAGAGCCAAGTGTGCTGCCAAAATAAGGCTAAGAAAGATATACTTGAACTGATCTAACTATAATTTAAAGAAACTATAATTTCAATTAAATATTCATAAAATAAATAATTTATATATTTAAACTTAAAGAAATTCGAAGATACTTTTTCAATTATATGTTTTTATTTAAAAATGACTTTAAAATTAATTTTAAGCACTTTACCTTTAAATTATTTAAATATGTGACTTATAAATAATATTACTTCTTTTATTATTATTCATTTATAAAAATGTCTATTATAGATTTTCCTTAGTTAATGATTTTATATTAAAGTGCTGCCCAAAGTTGTTTTGCTTTCGGGTTTTCGTTTAATTTTAAGCAGTTCTCAGCGGCGCTACATTTAATCTAATCTTAAGCAAATAAATGGCATCATGCACAGCCACAAGCACACATGAGCATATATAAGCATATATATATGTACATATATTCCGTCTAAGATATGATATGAGACTCTGTTTGTTGTGGGCGTTGTGGCTGGCCTGTTTTCGCTCCAGTTTCAAATTCGAATTTTGCGTTGGCCTTTGTTGAAAAGTGTTAAAATCAGTTTACAGCTACTGCCGGCTGGCTGACTGATTGTCTTTTAATTGAGAATAATCGCCAAGCGATTGTAGATTTAATTACAAGCAGCAGGCACTGGGGCGACCTTTGACATTTGTTCACCGAATCGAAATTAATGTTTGGTTTGAGCAAATACCAAGGAGCACGCGTCCTTTGTGGAATATACATACATATACAGTATATATACTATATAAAGTGGGAAATGAAATTTCTCCGCCCAAACGGGCTTCAGGAATTGGTTAAGCCCGTGACTGTGGTCGGCCCTTCAGTCACTTTACCGCATTTCAATTTCCGTTTTTTGTTTTACGGCTGAAAGCTTCAATTTTCGTTTTATTGATTTCGATTTTTATTGTCAACAACGAATACGGAAAATTGGGAAGAGGGCAGAGGGTACTGGAACTGAAATGCAAATGGCTAACACACACACACACACTCTTGTTGGTGAACAAAACTTTTGTGAAACAAAAAGAAATTTACAAATAAATCCAATTAACGCCTTGACTAAGATGCGTGGGGCCTTCTGTCGCGGCTAAATTCAATTTTTTCGACTGTTTTGCCACCTGAGAAATGGTCTACCTGATTTCCTCGCCACTTTTCTCACACTCATTTGCATTTTCCTTTCATTTGCTGAGCATTTTTGCTCGGAAATGATTGTCTCCCGGCCCCTCCCATGTCTGGTTTTTGTTTTTTTTTTGTTTTTTCAAGCATTTTGGCTGGCAGCTCGTTCTCAATAAAATGGGCTCCCTGTCGCGTCTTCCCCAGGGGAAGTGCTACTCTCTGGGTAAGATTAGCGAGGCTGCCGAGCGCCAGAAGCGGCGCCTATCTCGACGGCTGTCGCTGCTCGTCGTTCGCCCAGAGATATGCAAATTCGGGATGTGCTTATTATCTGGCCATGGCCATTAGATAGCTCTCAAGCTGATAAATTGCAGTCAGCAATAATCAAAAAAGAAACAGCACCCGGTTACCGCTTAATTGGGAAATGGAAGGGTATATTGGGATAGGAGAAGTTTTGATTATATATATAGGGGAGCCTAAAAATCTCAATCAATATATTTTATATCCGATGTTAGTTTAAATATCAACCGTTAAAAAAAATAAAAATTGCTTTACAATCTATTCCAATTTTAACCGTTTAATACTGATCCATTTATTTATATAAAATTATTAATTTTTGGAGTTAAGATTACAATATAATACACCCACTTAGCACAGGGTAGCTCCTAGTCAGAGCCCTCCCCTTCAGAGTTCTGGTTTATTTGCGGTTATTATCTGCTCTTTTGGCTTCCTTGTGTGTTTATTCCACCTCGATCAATAAAGTTGGTCCATTGCATGGACCACTGGCTCCTTCTATACGGCGCCATTCATTGTTCGATTTTATGGCTGAGCTTATAATTTTTCGCTTTTCTTTTCTTTTTTTTTTCAACATATTACGCATACGCCATGTTGCGGCCCATAAAATGTGGTGGCCATAAATAATTGCAACATTAATATTTATGCTTTATGCCATATGCAGGCACTAAAAACCACAAAATGAGTTCCGAAACCAGACCAAAAGAGAACAACAATTACATTAATAAATTTACAGGAATTATGAGAAAATGTTAGGAAAAGCGTAGAAAAACGCCTGGAAGATAATAAATTTACTTGAGACTGGAAGTATGATTTATACTGAAGCAAAATATATTTTTAAATTTTCCTTAAGCATTTATAGATCCTTTAAAACCTTTAACTCACTCAACACGCGCTTTTCCCTTCCTTTATAGCGTTCAACAGGGGAGGGACGCTAATGTATTATGTTTCAAGGACCGCGCACATACACACACAAAAGGGATAACAACTGTCAGCTGGTCAAGGATTTCGAGGTGTGTTCTTTGGCTTTGGCTGATAGTTGAGTGACAGGTAAGCAGGGGGGAGAGTGGTGTTAATAGGTGACAATGTGGGCGGTTTCTGGTTGGAAAAATATAACGCATACGCCCCGGTTGACCGGGCAAAGCTTATTGATATGCCATTTTCACATTTTACAGTGCAATCGCATCAGAATAATTGACTTAATTAAGTATTCGCATGCGGGAAGAGCTCACTACCGCCTCTCTCTCTCTCTCTCTCTCTCTCCTGGCCCCCATTGATTTATCGTCGCTCCGCACAGCCCACGCACATTCGGAATGCCATTTTTCATCCGCACACCTTCCGCCTTCCCAGCGAACCGTTGTTCCACCTTCCCACCTGCGCCAGAGCAATCGAATAAAACTGCAGGCGGCCAAAGTTGGGCTTTCGCTTCATTTGTTAGCCAAGTTCTTGGCACGGAAAATTGAAGCAGCTGCGGATGTGGATGTGGGATGGGAATGAGGATGTGGGATGCAGGATCCGAAGTCTCCGTCCCAATCGGAGACTGCTGAGGCGGAAAGGAGGCCTGCCGAAGGTCATGAAAAAGCGCAGGCCAAGGCAATCGCTCACCACTCACCCGCTCATCCAACTGAATCCGGAGGCTTTCAAGCCTGAATAGTAATCGAGTGGCTCCCTCGCCCCCTTTCTACTCAGTTAGCCCAGTTAGCTTGACGGCTTTCGAGTCGGTTGTGTGTAATTAGTAAAGTTTGTGCCCCGAGTTACTCCCAAGCAGAGACGCCCTGTGAAAAGTTATTAAAATTCGCTCTTAATTTAAGCAGCGTCGAGCATATTGATGAAGGGCCGTGAATAGGCTGGGCTGGATCAGCAAAAACTAATTCCCAGGGGGCACCAGGCTGTCATAGAGTGAAACTGATCAATAAACATTCAAGGGAATAAATTAGAATTTTAATTTTTATAAAAACCATTAAGGAAAGTAATAAGGAATAGGTTTTCTAATAGCTTTCATATATATTTATAGTTAACTGTAGTAAATTATTAAATATATTGCATTACAATAACTATTACAAATGTATTTAATTACAGTTTAATTATATAATTATAATATATTTCATATATAATTGGAACAGTTTGCTATAAATCAGTTATTTTGCATAAGAAAGTAGAATTAATTAAGATTAAGACTTCAATAATAATTTACTCTTTAAGCTGTATAAAATATATCTTGTAATTACCCTCATTTAATTCTTAATTTTAAAAATGTTTAGTATATAAAATTGTCTAAATATTCTGCTTGGCAAAATATTTGAGAAACCGTAAACAAATTTGAATTTCTCCCCGCAGATTTCACACTACAATGTTTGCTTATCATCATTCTGCTCTCTGCTCACCACAAAACTATCTCTCAATTGAGTCTTGTGTATTTATAAATTTTTGTGTTTTGTATTTTGTCTATTTTTGTGTATGCGCCTCTTCTCGCTCCATTATTTTATTTATTTTCAACGCATATTTTGATGCCATTGACGCGTGCGGAGTGGCATGTTATTATTGTTATTTCTTTTTTTGTATTTCGAGGCTGTCGCTGCTGTTGACGCTGTCAATTTTAGTGTCGTTCATGCGGTTCAATGGGTTTAAACCATCTGACGTATGCAAATGCAAATGGCCAAAGAAGGATGGTCCAGTAGGAGGAGTTTAAATTTAATATGAAAATATATATTTCAGTAGTTAAAGCTTTACTCTCTCCCTCTCCCCCCTGTTTTTTTAATCTGAACCAATTTCGAGCCACGCGTCTGGCGTTTGCCAATCGTTTTTGGGGAATCTCTTTTGAAGCTAATTAACGGACACTCGGCGAACATGTTTCCCCGGCAATTGAACGAACGCCATGGGCCGTGAGCTCATCCACTCGACACTCGAAATGAAGACGCATTCCGCGGTAACAAAAATCCAAGTTACTCAATTAAAGCCAAGCGGAGCCGAGCAAATCAAATTAGGGGCAAACACGTTTGCCGTTTTTTCACTCCACCATGCTCCGCTCCTCTCCGAGAATCGCCGCTGCGCCGCTGCTGTTAGTGGAGCGAGATCTCGGTCCGCGGCAATTATGGCGACACTCATACGCCGTGTGTGCCGTACGCGTTTATCTCAATTTGCGAAATACGCAGATACAATTAGATATAGGCCCACAGATAGTATGGTATATCCAGACAATGTGTGTGGGCCTATCGCGGCAGCCAGTCGCGTGTGTTAACATCGTTTCTAATTAAGGCCCCCGCCACCGCTACCCTCTGACAATTGAAACAGAATCAAGGGAGCGGAGCGGCTCTCCGTTTAGGGGTTAATGTACCTCCAATTAATTTTACACTTAGCCTTTACCTTACCCCGACTTGACTTGACTGGGATATGACCTCTTGATTGGACCAAAATAATGGCAAATTAATCGCCTCGCCTGTCATATTGCCTCGCATTAGGATCGATCCGAGGAGACCTAGCCCCAAAAACGCTTGGATTTCTCGGCTGTTGGCCCGACGGAGAGCAAACAATTGTAAATTGCTGAACGACATTTGTCTGCCTTCGCTCTGGTTCTTGTTTGTGGCCATAGCTGTCGGCCACGCTCCTTAATTACCTGACTTACCTGACCGCAACTCCTTCCCTTTCCCCCTATCCTCCTCTTGGTTTTACAGGGCAAATAATTATTTGCATTAACATTAACATTGGAGCATGACTCTGCACTTTGCTGAACCCACAAGACTGTCTGACAGATAAACCAATAGAGTTAACAGGCAGAGAGGGGGGAAGAGAGGTCCTTAAATTGGTTGCCATTAAATATGACAAAAGATTAATTGATTGAAAAGACTTTTATCACATTTAAATTGTTTATAAACTCACAAAAACTCTGACAAATTTATATTTTCTTTTTTATTATAACTCTCTATTTAGTAATAATATTTACAAATTAATTAACCATTTAAAGTGTAATTATTTACTTGGGGTTTCTACTACACATACATTAAAAAGTTGTTTACGAATAAAATTAAATAAATAGACTTTACTTTAACCTAAAAACTTTTTTTTTTTTTTTTAAATTATTTATTTTCGCCGGAAACGTTCAATGCCATTTGAACT
>JAEIIJ010019086.1:0-32562 GCA_018904815.1 Drosophila ogumai | reverse complement strand
GATCGGGAAATTAATAGGAAAAAAATTACAACTTCGTTGTTTTTCAACGTATTTTCATCTACTCTAAAATATAAGCTTTTTTTATTATTTCATAATTTTGGTGTAAATTTTATGAACATTGGACAACTATATCATGTAGCTGCCATAGAATGATCAGTAAATGAAGAGAAAATGTAAAGCTGGGAATGTATAACTGTAACTGTCAAACTGTAAGCATAATAAGTATACATAGGTTAAATGTAATAAAACTTGATTTTGTGTGTGTTTTCAGCATTTAAATCCATAATATAAACATCAAAACCAATCTGCAAGGGTATACGAACTTCGGCGTGCCGAAGTTAGCTTCCTTTCTTGTTCAGTTATGGATCTAATAAAAAATGAATACAAATTGAATTGAAAATACGTTTACCTTTTTAGTTTAAGTAATATAATAGTATCTTACCTTCCTGTAAATACAAAATCCCACTTCTCCGCCCATTAAAGCACACAATTTGTTGTTTTTAAAACAGCACACCAAAGAAATAGCATCATTGGAATGTTAAAAATTGTATTTAATTTAGTTTTCATCTCTTGTTTCTATGGGTATTTTGCAACTCTAATTGTAATTCATTTACACATAGATTTTTTTTCGTTTTAGTGTGGTTTCTTCATAAAACTCGAATTTGTTCATCTGTATTTATTTTAAACATTAAATGTATTGCATATAATTTTGTATAGTATTTTTTTGTATGGTTTTTGAAGAGCAATTTGTCTCTTGTTTGCTGGAGTATTTAGTCTGCTACGTTTTTGTTCAGTAACTGATATGTTTCGTTTACTAGTGTCATTTAAATATATAGTTCAACTATTTCTTGTGTATTTTGTTCTGGTGGTTTTGATAGCTTTGTTCTCTTTTTTAGCAACCTAAATCGAAAAGGGGTCATTAGGGAAATAAGTACACTAATGTAATATTACCTAGCAAGCTTGTTTTATTTGTATCCGTAAAAATTTGTGGTTTGCATTGTGAAATTGTTTCAGCGTTTTAACGGTTCAATGGGTCAGTTTTGGTATTAAAACCCTGAAACAAGTAACAATGGTATAACTCAAACTAAAACATAAATAAATAGATAATAAATCTGATAAATGGGAGTTGTATAACGTTTTAAATATCCTTTGGTGTGTTTACTCATAAATGTATTTTTTATTTAATTAGCCTAACTTTACTAGAGTGGGATTCTCTTTGATTCAACTTTCTTTTCGCGCTTCATATTTGATATGTTTTTGGTAATTGATATGTTGCATATATTTTGTATTTGATAGATTCTCGTGTTCTTGTAACTTGTTTGCAGTTTTCTCCTTATTTAGCAAGAGTTCTGCTGATATGTATGCGATATAAGTTCAGTGGCTTAAGATTAAAAATGTTCATGCTTTGTATGTAGGTTTTGTATAATAATATTTAAAAAAATATTCACAAAGAAAGGGGCTTTTTTGTTTGATTTTTATGTATTTCTTGATATTTCAATTAGTTTCAAAAGTTTATGAACCCAAAAAACAAATTATCACTTTTTTGTAATATGTTCTTTTCTCGATTTGGGCTTATCCATATTCATTTGCATCGATTATGGAATTCGTAGTTTGTTCTCCTCTATTTACACTGGGCGTTCCTCACATCTCTCGTACTCGTCAGATACATATACATATATATATAGTTCAATGGATCAGTTTCTGTTCATTATCATTCATTTAATATTACTCTTGACTTGTTTAGTTTGTCTTTCGAATAAACATTTATTCATAAATATACTTTAAATAGACAACTATGTAGATAAAAAGTTTTTTTGTTCGTTTTCTCTTCTAAATAAATAATTGTAGATTACGTTTGCTGTAGTTGTTGTATGATCTATCAGCTAATTCAAGGTACTTATAACTCCATTAAATTTTCGGTTTAATTTTAAGAATTTTCCTTCAACGTTGGGCTTTCACTTTCCTCAATTTAGTTACTTGTCACGCTATCTGGTCAACAATTCCGTGCTCCGTTTGATAAATGTCTGAACTAGAGGCTTAGACTTGTAAGTAAGACGTGTGTTTTTGTATTTCAAGGGCCAGTTTTTTGGGTTTGCTTAGATGTTATTCCAAATTGTTTGGGTCAGTTTTAGTTCTTTGGCAAGTTAAAACTGGCCCTCAAAACGTAAGAATCTCATTTTGGTTACAACTTGCTTTTGTGTGTGTTTTTTTCTTTCTAAGAAATATATATTTTGAGAGTTGAGTAAGTTTGCGTGTATTATATTCAAATTAAGGTTAGCCTTTAATAATTCCTTGGAATATATATATATTTTGAAATCTCTCTGAGTGATCGAGATAGATATTTTTGTTTAGACATTCAAAACATTTCGTGAATTATGCAACTCGGGGCCATTTCATTTTCCTGCACAGTAGCTCGACAGGGATACTTTTGATCCTATGATATCGTGCATCTAGTGTATTCGTATTCACTTATTTTTATTTATTTTTTTTTACGTTTTTTGGTTCTACTGGAAAGATTAATAGCTGCAGCCTGCAGGGCTCTTGCTTATTTTACTCACAAAAACAAAGCAAATATACTAGTATCAATATACAATTCATAGACGGATATCGAAAGAAGATAAAGTGTACCTAGGTTAGTACGTAAGAAAATGCTTGGAAGGTTCTTTACTGATAGCCTCGGTTGCGGTTTTGCATTCATTTTAGGGACTTTAGTTGTGAATACCTTAAGTGACGGATCTAAGAAGCCTTGAAACACTTTACATATACATCGATAAAAATTGTTGAATATCTGTATACATATATATGCTTCAGAAAAAGTTTGTTATATAAACATTGATAAAATTTAGTTTTTACTTTTTAGTTTTTTCTTTCCTTTTCGTATTTTGCCAAACGATCCTGCTTCCATATTTTATTATTTATTTTTTATGAAGTTTTTGCAATGTTTTGAAATTTGCGCATTGATTTTCTCAAAATAAATATAGATCGCGATAGGAGCGCAACGCATAAAGAAAGTTCAGGAAAGAGCGCAGAAAGTTGGGAGAAAGCTTGAGATATTTTGATGGAGAGCAGCCGATTTGAGATCGAAATATTGGGTTTCTTGCATATTTATGTTCTCTTCGCGCCTATATATTTTTTTGTAGCTTTTTCGTGGTGTTTTGCAATTTTTTTTCAGTTTTGTTAGCATGATTTTTGTTTTTTATAAAAGTGTTCGGAAACAGAAAATAAAAGAAACAAGTGTTTCCTAAGAGGGTTTCGAAAGCAAAGGGTGAAATCATACTCAAAAATAGAGTTTGAGAAAACATCTTCTGGCTGAAATGGCTGGACATGGGTGTATGTATTTTCTGTAACGGAATGGTGAGTGTAGATGCGTGTGGGTGTGGGTGAGATTCGCATTTAATAATTGTAATTATCGTAGGGCGTGCCCAAATACGAATAGAAATTAGGATTGATGGGTTGTGCGTGTGCGTAATAAAATCCAGAAGCCGGATCTGGCGCTACTCAGTCGAGGAAGCCGGTGTTGACCAGCTTCTCCAAGAAGAACTTCACATCGCCCAGCTCCGAGTCCTTGATGCCCAGGGACTTCAGCATCCCGAGGTCCCCGTTTTCCACCGCCATGAAAACCGAGCGCAAGTGTTCCAAGTCCGATCTGTGAAATAAGATGCAGAAATAAAACCGAATGAGTTGGCTTAATTTTCAGAGTGTTCTGTGAGTAATGGCCAAACTTTAATAAAGTTTTCTTCGGTAAATGAATAAAGCCCCAGGAAATTGGGGTGAGTTTGAAAGACTGAGGCAACAAGCTGCAGTCTCAAAGTGGCTTTGAGCAGGAAATAGTTTCATGAAGGAAAATAAGCATCTGCAAAAACAGTGGTATGTTTTTAATTATCTTCTTCAAACTTTCCCTAATAGTTCATAACATTTTGTGTGATAATTAAGCAAAGTGTATTTGAATTTTTACTTTCTATACTTATAAGATAAAGAAGTATAAGTTTTAAATTATAAAAAATGTATAGATAGTCTTGTAAATATTTAAACGATAGTTATTAATGATTATGGAATTATTTGTTATACTTTTTATTTTAGTTTTCATATTTTCTAGCCCACCGTTAACTCAAATAATAAGCCAAAGCTCCTTTAACCCACACCCTGAGACCAAACCCACATCGACACACAGATATAAACACACACCGAGACAAGTGTAGCTTTGCTGCGGTGTGTCTCAAATTATACGCTTTGCTTAATTAATCCCTGCAGGTAACGTGGGGCCGTTGCTTTTGTTGTCGTTCTTGTGGCCCGTATCCCGGGGTGTCCTTTGACCCCAAACCGCCCGACTTCGCTCTTTTCAGTACCCACATATTTTTCAGCTTGTTGCGGCTGCTAGATAAACTTCATTATCATCAGCATAATTACTAAAGTGAGTGGGAAAAACGAAAGGACGGTGCACAGAAAAAAGACTTTAAGCAAACAAATTATATAATTAATGATACAATTAAATTTAAAAATTGGAGGTAGAACTTCTTACTTTTAACTCTTAAATTCCTCTAATTTAACTGAACGAAAAGGCGCTGTTAAGCCCCAAAAGGTGATGAAAAGCGGAAGCCGGTGCTTCAATTAATGCACAATTTTTCTTTTTTTTTTTTTGGTTTGAAATCAGCGCTCATTTTGTCGAGCCGAAAAAGACTTAACAATGAGTCAGAATTTTTGTTAATGAAAGTTCTCAACAAGGACATATCTGTCCGAGAAATTTGTATCTGTAATTTTAATAAATTGACAGTTAAATATTAACATTTATTATCGTATATAAACTTTATACAAGTGTAATGATCTTTAAGAGATAGAAAATATATCTTATTGGGATGATCCCTTTAACCCAAAATAAAAAGTATATATCGAAAGTTTTTAGAAAGCACTGCAGTTTTTCTCTCTGTTTAGCTGGGTGGGAAAGCAAGAGTGCAAAATACACATTAATAACATTTGTGCGTGTCTTGTGGTTCGAGTACATCCATTCAATTCCGCCCCGTCTCCCGTCGCCCGAACAGAGTCTTGAGCCGGGTAGAATGACATTATGACACTTGGGCGATTAATTGCCTTGATGAAATTGTGTAAATTTCCAGCTCGGCCAGACAAACAGCGCTCTCCTCCATTTTATCCGGGCCCCATTTCCCCCGAACTTCGTCTTTTTTGTGTTTTGCTAATTTATCAACATGTGCGTGAAGGCAAATATTTTCGTGTCCTTTGTCTGCCCCGCATGTTGAGATCCTCTGCCTGCATGGCCCACAGTTTTATGATTATTATTATTGCCACTCCAACTCACCTTGCAGCCCCGTTTTTGCGGTTAGTTTTTGTTGTACTAATTTAATGAAAATTTTTCTTTCATGTTTTTCGCCCAACGCTTTGTATGTGTGTGTGTGTGTGTTGGTGTGTGTTTATATTTGGCCAGCTCCCTCGTCTGTGTTCAGTTAGCTTGTTGTTATTTTTGTTAATTAATTTTGTTCCTTTGTTTATCTTGGAAATTGTAGCATGAGGAAGTTGCCGGCGAAGGCTGCCTGGAGGCTGCCTGGAGGGAGTAATGCAATTAAGGCAGCTGGAAATCCGTGAGTTTGTGTGTCTGGAATAGCCTTATCGACAGGATAAAGACATTTAGTCAATTATTTTATTTTATAAAAGTGATTTTTATAATCTACTAAGGTTAACCATATTTGTTAATGTTGAATGAATGGACCCTTTCTGGTTAGTTAAAAAAAAATTTATTTTTTTATGCATTTTTCGATAGCTACAAGTATACTCTAGATATATCTAGAATATCATACTAAAAGGACAAATCGAAATAAGGACAAATCGAAATAGTTTAGAACTTATGCCTCCGAGCCGACCGACTCAAAGTAGTTACAGAGCATAAATAAAACCTTTGTACGCGTTTTCTGGAAAACTACATTTTCCGGGCTGGATTTATAATTTTTTTTTTTTTTAATTTGCGTAATTAACGTGTTCATGGAACAGGCTAAAAAATTAAGGCGCCGCCATTTTCTTATTTTTTATTAAATTTATTATTTACTTAAAAAAAAGCCTATTCCATAACCACATTCTTACTAAATAAGAACATTTTTGAACTTTTTGTTTCAGTCGATTTTTACGTCCTGCAGAACGGTCGCCAGAGGGGTTCCTTTTTAGGGCATGGGCTAACATCGCCCTGTGTTCCGCATCAGGACATGCTCTAAAAATGATGAAAATGTTGCTAAATCATCTTTAGACTATGATAAATATATGTGACAAATTTGAACTTTCTTTGTCTTTTCCTTTGTCCACGAAAAAATTTCCGAAAATGGCCTATTTTTTGGCCAAACTAATCAGAAATGGACTCTTAAATAACTTTTAAGCTAACCTTGAAAACCCAATTTTAGTTAGTTACTTAAATCCCACATATGTGTGCTGCTTTTAAATCATGTCCCATAAGTTTCCATTTGTTTTCCCCCACTTAATAATTTAATTCATTAGGCAGAGAAAAATATTTCGTTTACTTAGGACGAGAAAAACAAATATTATGAATAGGAGCTCAGAAGCCCATAAAGAAGTGCTCCATAAAATAAAGCCGAAATAGAAGACAAATATAATAAATATGAATGAAATATTTTAAAGTTTCATGACACTTTTTGTGCACACGTTGTTTGTGTGTGGTTGGTTGGTTGCCTTGAACCCAGCAGCAAATGTTATTGTTCCTGCAGCTACTAAAAAAGCTGAGCAGAGAAAAGGACTCGAAAGGCACACACACATAAGCAGATGCAGAGATAATTCAAGGGACAAGGACAGGGACAAGGACAAAGGACCTGGGCGAGCGAAAAGGAGCCAGCTTGCCTTTGGACTTTCCTCTTTATAAGTAGTTTTGCCCGAATAAAAGGATTTCCCGACAATGTGAAAACAGCCTGGGGCAATGCTAAGTTTTTTAAAGAGCTTTCATTATTTATATAATCCCAGAACCTGGATTAAAATTATGTTTTCTACACGAAAAGCAGCTGACAAAGAGGGCAAATAATTTCTCTTTAGGATTTTGAGGCAGTCAAAGTACCAACCCAAGCGCAAATAAATTGCACCCCAGAGCAATGCACTTGCAGAAAATCTGTTGAAGAATTTTAGGCTATCAGAAAGTTTAGGATATTTTCGGAATAAAATAATTAATCTTTTATTTTATATATTTTAAGAATATACCAACAAATTAATTATTGGATTTATTTTCTTTACTGAACTCAATTTTAGTTAGAGTTTTTTAATGTTTTCTATACAAAAGTTGAAAGTATTTAATTTTGTAATCAATTTGTAAATTTAAAAAATGCTGTCTCTGACTTAATATTTTTATTACTTTTACATTTCAGGCTCACCTTCTCCATCAGTGCACACAACTTGTGATGCAATGGAAGCGAATGGTTTGGGGCACTCACCTCATTAGATGGAGGGCAGCGCCAAAGTCCTCAATCGTTTGCGACTCGCTCAGAGCGATGGCGACCTTGTCGACTCCGCCTAGGGGGGAGAGGGCGTCACGTGCCTTGCTACCGAAAAGCTTCTCCAGGTAATTGGGTCCGTGGGAGGCGATCAGGCTCTGGAGGAAGGATGCAGTCTCCTCGACCGGCGGCCGCTTGGCTGCAATTAATAAAACAAACATTATTTTTATCGTTCGCAATTAAATAAAGTTTCGGTTGAGCGATACGCCCCGGCAAAAGTAATTAATAAACTTCGGATGGCCGTGATTACAGCCAGCTTAATGCATTTGCATTCATAATTTATTCGGGTTTAAATTAATACTGTTCATTAAGCAGGCAAACAATTGGGAATCAATAACCCGCCGCTGATTAATAAATGAACAATACATTTCTCTTACAAGTCATTGAAATTGAAATAGCCATGTAAACATGTTTATTAAGGCACTAATTAATTTTTTATTGCTGACGTGGCGGAATAACCGACTGACAATTTCCTAGCCATTAATATTAATAGTGAACTTTGGTTGCTCATCAGGCAACTCCCCCTGTCCGCACTTTCAACTTTTAACGCACGCGTGCATATGAAATTCTTCCCCCTCTCGAATGAATTATTTAGGAGTTTATTTTGAAGGGCGGAAGGTCCTTAGAGATTCGGACAACGCTGTATATATTTATTTATGGGACAATAAAAAATCACATTGACGTAGAAGCACTTTAAAAGTTTAAGCAAATCAATGAAACACAGTTTGTAAATATCCTTTTTTAATGAGATTTTTTTTGCAGGAATCAATAGAAAAGATTAAAATGGATTTCAATAGATAATGAATTTTATTGTTATTTCGAGGATGCAACTGGTACTTTAAGACATCAATAATAAACGCTGCTGAAAGAGTTTCGGGGCAAAAACTTAAACTGCAGCTCCCAGACTAGAAATTCCCTCCAGGTATATACCACCCAAGGCAATTGCCGAGCATAAAGGAATATATATTTTTCATTTCGCTTTCATTCTCCTGTTTAGAAGGTTTTTCCCCATTTATTCGCCTTCTCCTTTGTGTTTGTTTGTGTTTTCCTTGGCTCTGGCAAACATTTATGGATCAGTCAGCCAGTCGGTCAGGTAGTCAGTCACACGGTCGCTCAGCCAGTTGTGCACAAAGGACAGACCTTACGTGGCGCTTGGCTCTTTTTTAACCCACTGACTGCACTTGTTAAGCCTCACCCAGCCACCCACATATGCTGGCATTTTTAATGGCTGCAAGGACACGGGACTAGATGGGTCTCCTTTCCCATATGTGTATGTGTGTGTGTTGATTCAGTTACTGACTGTATTTGTTATGCAAATGGCGACGTTTGCAACCCGTTTTTTGTTACTTCCTTTCTTTTTTTACTTGTCATACCCAGTACTGGCGAGGTGTATCCCGTTTTTCTGTTGGTTTTATTCAAGATAAGCGATTATTATACCTCTTAAAACGGAAATGGAAAATATATTCTTATAATATTTTCTATTTTATATTTAATGCTAGGCTGTGATAGAAATATTTAATTGTAAAATTATTTTAAATTGAATTGAAACTCATGGTATTTCCTAATCGCAACGGATTTCTAAGAGTTTTCGTTACATGAGCTTCTGGTTCTCCCTGTGCTGTGAGCCACGTCGAGGGACGAAGCCCAAATGGCGGGCTGGGATGCTAGGAAAGCTCTGGGAACGGGGATTGTCGCCTGTTGTTTGCCTTTAACTTGTTACATATTCCGGACGATGTATATCAGCAGTTTAGATTAAGACTACGTGGCAATTTCGCCTCGGAGAGCCCTGCCAGCGAGGACTATGGGTTAACATTTTTTCAACTTTCTTTTCGCTGCTTTTGGCTGATAAAATGTATGCAAAATTATGTTAATTTCCCCAGGGCATTCGACTGCAGCGCGTTAAAAAGTTTATCGAACACTTTTTATTGCAACTTAAATTTTGTTTATTTTCTTTCTCCTTTTTGCCAGCAAATGATTAAACTTTAATAAAATGTTTTCCATATTTCCAAACTTAATGAAAATTCTGCTGAAATGTAAAAATACCAATTTTTTATGTAACTTTTACTTCGCTTTTATTTCATTTACTTTCACTCAAATCTGGAGTAGTAATTTAATTTAAATTTAATACTTTTTATTCTACATTAAAGAGACTAAAAAGCTTTCAGGTTTTTATGAAAAGAAATGGCTGTGAAGTTTTTATAAAGCTTCAAATTCATTTGAAATTCGCTGATGTGAATATCGTTTGGAATAAAGTTTCTTGAAAATGTTTTCTATCTTAAATATATATGTCTATTTTTTATACCCTTGCGGAGTATTATATTTTAAGCAGAAGCTTGCAAAGCAAAAAAGAACGACGTGGAAATTTTTAATTAAAAAAATTATAACATCCCTGTCTTTCCATAAATTTTCACCTATGTACTTTGAAATATGGCCATTTTGTAATATTTTAGAATTTTGGTTTTAATTTTATGCAAATGGGACGACTATATCATATGTTATAGAGAGAAAAATTTAAATATTTGTTTTGGCAAATATATTTGAAAGTGAATATTAATTTGTTTTAATTAATTTAATTTATTTTAAATATTTCACATCGGTTTTATGGTTATTTATATGATTAAAAAGTAATGTTTTTGAAATTTTCAAAAAGAAATTATATGCTAAGTATAAATATATATCTCTTATCTGTTAGTTTTGGATCGATTGTAAATAAATTGAAAACTGCAAGAGTGTACAAACTTTGGCGTGTCGCAGCTTCCTTTCTTGTTTTTTCTATTTAATGTCAAAGAGTCTGTAAGTTTCCTCATAAAATTTTTGTTTTTTCTTATTTTTTATGACCACAGATCGTACAATAATAATGACCTATTAAAGTATATTTTCAACAACGTTCGTGGGATACGGGCTCCTAGTAATTAAACAAGCGATGCCCAAGCAAAATTGCGTTCGTTTTGTCTTTCAACTGTTGCCTAGCTGCCAAATAAGGACGAGTCGCAGGACAAGGGAGGAGGCAGAGGATATAATAACGAGAAACTGGGCGAATAATTTATCAAAGAGCGCCGAGGTTGAGGCAATAACTTAAGCCAGCGCCAAGGCGGCCGACACTTCCTAAATGATTTCATTGTCGAAAAATAGTTTTTTTGTGTCGAGCCGAACAATGGCGGAAAACCAGCGTAAATTTATGCTATTGTGTCGGGAACTAAGGGGGAATACGATAAGGAAAACGGGAGGGAGGGTTTATATAGAGACTGGGAGGCGAGGGTAAAGTTGTGTCGGCTTGTATCTCAACTTTCAGGCAAGTGAATTGCTGGCAATTAGCAGCAACAATTTGCAGTTTGGCCTCAAGTTTCACATTTTCCGTTTTCGGCTTGCTCAGCGGGTGGAAATCTTCTCTTGGCAATAAAATGAGGTGAAGTTTTCCGCCCAATTTGTGCGGCTTTTGTCTACCGGTGTGTGCGCATGGCGAATTTTACAATTTATCATGCCATCCATGACATAATTAGGGTATAGGTATATAAACAACTTTTTACTGCCATTACTCTGGCTCTCTCTCTCCAAGTTTTACTTTTATTTATAGTAGGTATGGCATCATGTATCGATTGAAAATATTTAATATTTTCTTTTAATTGCTCTTCAATTTATGGCAATTACTTTGGTGATTGCAATCAAGTGGCCCAGGTAAAGGAGTAAAATGGGAAAAAGCAATTGATAAACTGAGAGGAGAAAGGGAACTATTCAATCAGATTTAATTTGTGGAGTACTTAATTTTGTTGATGCCTTTGACCTATTGTAATTTCATAAGCCCAATTTAATTATGAAGATAACGCAAAAATCATATAAAAGCTTAATAAGTTTAAGAAGTCCTTCAAGTGACAATTATCTCAATGTTTAATTCATTCAAGTTAAACCTCTAAATTTAATAAATTTTCCTACGTTTTGGACTAGCAAATTAAAAATTCATTAAGTTAAAGCTTTTAAGAACTGGTTTTCGATATTAAGTTTAATTTACATAATTTAATTTACAATTTATTATAATTTAATTTAAGAAAGAACACAGAACATCAAACATCTGCCCAAAAGTAATAATTAAGTAATAATTAAGACTATGTAGAATATCTGTCATATTTCATAGTTAAAGGCATAGCCAAAAATCTGGGCAAAACTTTAATAGGATTTGTTGTAAAACTTTCGTTGGCCAGCTTTTGACAGCGAGCTCATTTCCTTTCCACTTGAAACTTGGCCGAAAAACCTCAGTTGACGAACAGCGATCTGGGAGCGAAACTTTCTTGGATTTAGTTAAAAAACTTATGTGCAGCGTGGACTAATTCGATTAGTTGCCAGTGAACAGCCAGCTGGCGCAAAATGTGCAGCAGGAGCAGGCTAAGTTTTCTGATCCTGCTCCTGGCCAAATAAAATTCAATTCTGGCCTTGAATATGTTGGCTAATTTCCGGGTATTTTGGGCCAAGTTCCTCTTTACGGAATCCCCATTTCGCAGCCGTCTGCACATCAATGGAACTTAGCAAAATTATTTATGGGCAGACGTTGGGCAATCAATTGAAATCCATGATCCCCATTGACTAGGAGTGGGATGATGACTTACCCGCCGTGCAGAGACGCATGTCCTCGTCGTATCCGTCGGAGCAATCGGGTGCACCATCGCATAAATATTGGATGGAAATGCAATTACCATCGCCGGGGCACTTGAAGGGCTCGTACGGATGACAGGCATCTGCAAGCAGAAATGAAAAATATGTTCGTAACTCCAGCGAGCGTTTGCAAATTATTTTAAAAATATTACACAGCTACAGCTTTAAGCTGGGGCTTAGTGGGCAAGCCAAAACATTTGCGGATTTAAAAACAGAAACGACAGAAATGGTGTTGACATTTATTGGCTAAGCGGATCGGCATGCCATTCATTTCATTCATTTATCTATTGGATTTGTTTGTTTAATTTTTGTCGTTACATAATCATTGCTAGTTGAGCTCAACGGTGCGTATACGTAACAGATATGTGCGATAAATAAAACACGCTCACAATAATTTGAATTAAATTGAATTAAATCTGCAAATAAATACCTATTTTGATAAACACAATACTTATAAATCCGAAACTCATTACGGAACCTATTTGAAGTTAAGCATATAAAATGAAATACAATTAAATTGATAAACAAACAACGCCCTTAAAAGCAACGTCAAAAATAAGCAAGAAAAAATATGACAAAAATGTTATCTGACAATTAAGCAAATTAATTTGCTTTTGTGTTGCTTTTTCTGTTTGTTTCCGTTTGCTTTTTTCTCACAACATTTTTGCTCATCATAAAATGGCGTTAAGTAAGCTTTCAGTTTTATGTCGAGGGCGTAGAAGAACGAAAAGGATAACGGCATGATAATGTTTCGCCATCAGAGTGGAACACAAACACCCTCCCAAAAAAGAGAGGAAACAGCAAGAGGAGCAAGTTAATTGAATTTATTGTTTTCGGTTGTGCCAGGCGGACTCAAAATATTTCAGACAATTTCTTTTATTTATTGTGAACCGTATTTCCAGGCTTGTTTACATATAAACCTTATTCATTTTTTTTAGCATTCTTCTGCGCTGGCAGAGGCAAATTGGTTTTATTAGGCTCTGCACGTGGACTTGGCAGCATTTTTGGGAAAACAATTTTCATTTTTCAACGCCATTTTGCACGGTTCGGAATTTGTGGGCTAAATCCCCTCCGCATACAAAAATGTTGGCTCTTTGGCTTTTGTTTTATGGCTGCCACAAATAAGTTAAGCATTCAAATAACAAATTCTTTTTGTTGAGCGAAAAGTTTAATTTAATTTGCCGCCAAAGGAATAAGTCCATCTTCCGTCCTGACACTTGACATATTTTTCTATTAAACTTTAGCTGGAGTTTTCGCTCAGATTTCTTTTACCTTGGAAACTTTTCAGGGGAAACCAGAAGTAATGAAGTATGCAGCCGTGTTGTCTGGAATGATTGTCGAAAAATCTTGGATGCCGCCTTATAAGACGGAGACGGAGCTTTATTTGAGCCCTAATATGGCCGAGGTAAACGAACCTGGCAGCCCGTGGCACGCACCAGACAAGTTAATTTCGTGTGATTAATTATTTTGTCGGTTAATGTCAAAACAATTGAAATTTATGTGCTCGGCCACACACTACTAATTGACAGGTCGTGGGATCCAATATAGTGGCGACAGTCCCCAAATCAGTTCCCGGCGAATGATTCACTGCGAAAAGTGCTTCGGTTTATTGTGCGTGTTGGTGCGCAGATTGAAAAGGTCAAACGGGCCAAAGGGTTGGCCTGCCCGTCCTGCCCTTTAGCCGGTCTCCCTGTCGAAGCTGCCCTTTATGCCCGCTCTTAAAGTTGGCTTTTATGAGGCATAAAAGGGACAACTTTTGTACTTTGTTGTGGGCATTGAAAGCGTTCGTTTTCCCCTTTACATTTTGTTGTCGGTTTTAGTTTGGTCCCGGTCTTCCTTCTCGGTTTAAACGCCAATTGATTGCCATTTGTATACTTTATTATTTTTAATGCCCAACCGGTTTACGATTATACGTGATTGGAAGCCAGTAAAAGGATTGGCAATCCCAAGTTCTCTTTCTTAAGATCTTCTTTTTGTTTGCATTGTTTATTGACTTTAGAAAAAGGAATGAACAGAGTGTTTATATTGATTCACTGTAATTTTTGTCTAAAAAGTCTTTTTAAATATTTAACAAGAAGGGGAGCTAACTTCGTTACGCAAAAGCTTGTATAATCGATTCATTCTGGCCAAATTAATAGAAAATCCAAAAGGAAATTTATAAAAGTTGTATATTTTTACTAAGCATATAAATAATTTTGCCTATGATGGTTTTGATAAATTTAAAAAAATATATATGTATATATATATGAGATTTTAAATATCTAAATTTATAAATATTTATTTAAAAAAAAAAAACAAAGTAATTTTTAGTTTCATTACATTTTCTTATACTTTTATATTTACAGTTTGACAGTAAAATATTTACACTCGCAGGTTAACAGATTGTTCCTATGGGATATATCTTTATGATATAATCATCCGATTTTCGTGATATTAAAAACGAAATTCTAAAATAATAAAAACATTTCTTTAAAAAAGATGAAAATATGTTGGAAAACAGCCAAGTTTTAATTTTTTTCTACAAATTTGTAGATCATTTCTATGGCAGCTATATGATATAGTCGTCCGATCGGGCTCGTTTCGACTTATGTTGCAGTGAGGTGTGACTACCTTTAAAAGTTTCATTAAAATGACGACCAGACGGATATGGCTAGATCGATTCGGCTGTTGATGCTGATCAAGGGTATATATACTTTGTAAGGTCAGAAATGTCTATTTTACAGCGTTGCAAACTTCTGACTAAAATTATAACACCCAGCAAGGGTATAAGAGTAGGAAAAACTCTTTTCTTCACCAACTTGTAGATTCTTAAATTTCTACTTTCTGAAAATTTAATTTATAACACACGAAGAGTTTCAAAAGTTTCAAAAGTTTGCTCTTAAAAGCAGGCTACAAAACTGCTGCCCCCTTTTGATGCATAAGAACTATCCCCCGGGGCTTCATTGAAACGCAAACACTCTTTTCACATATTTATAAACATAAACACACAACCCACTGACGACCACTACTAAATCGACTGTGGTTTGCCCCGACACATATATATTAATTTTCAAAAATCGCCGGGGTGGGGCCTCGACAGAGTCGTGTGCTGCTCACATAATGTTGCATAAATGTCATAAATAAGTAGACGACAGCACGCAGCACTCTGCTTCCCCCGGGTCACCCGCACAGCTCAGGGTTTCCCTATCTCTGGGCATACGAAAATAATAAAAATACTAAGCGTATACAAGGCCAAGCAGAGTTAAATGAAGCGTAAAGCTTCTGGCCACACACAATGTTGTTTCCGCCTGACAATGTCCGAAAGCCAGCAGCCAAAATGTTATCCTTTATCCTGCGCGAGGAAGCACAGCATTTTGCTAGGCGCTGCACGTGACATGAGAAAACATTTCTGCACTAGTTCCCTTAAGGAATATTCTTAACTCACTGCCACTGTGGCCGTAAAAACGGTGTAATAACACTATGCAACAAAATGACACTTGATCGGGCATGTGACCATAATTTAGTATAAAGTTTGTACTAGAAATATTTTACAGTAAAAAGAAGACATCTTATCATAGAACGTATTGCATTGTCATTGAAATAATTTAGACTTTTTTATACAAGAGTCCGAACTCTGAGGGTGATTATCCCTAGCACTGGCTCCCAGTGTGCAATCAGAAGCATGAAATAATACAAAAGTTGGGAGAGTTCTTTCATTATAAAGGGACACATGCGATGTTTGTGTAATAGATAAACACAACCTGCGAGAACAGTTAACAGAATTTTAGTTTTCATGTGTCAATTTGCCAAGAAGTAGCAGCAGCATCGACAACGGCATCACAAAGTGCTGTCACGCATGGCGTATGCGTAATGCCACCTTATGGCTCTCGGCGGGAGCTTGTGTTGTATCAGCTGCCTCTCGCTGTATAGATTCCATGGCCCATCCGCCTGCCTGCCTGCCAATTGCAGTCCACCTGACCCACGCAATTGCCTGGGCGTGTCCCAGTTAAGGGTGGCTGCTCTTTATGGCCGTCGGGCAATATCTGTCTAAGCAAACGGAGGGGTATTGTGGCTGGAGCTTCATGGATTCAGTTCAAGTTTCTGCCAGACGTCGATTCACTGACAGCTGCCGGCTTATAAGCGGCCAAGACACAAGTTTAGGGCTAACAAGCGACAGCAAGGTACAGTTATGGCCAAAAGTTACATTTAATGCGAAGGGGGAAAGTTATGTTCGGTTTCGGCTGACTTCAATAGTCAACTCGGGCTTACTTTGAATGTGAAAATGTTCATTAGAATGGGTATTGTTCTTGTGGGAGTTGCTTTAGTGGAGGGATTAATTTGATACAATATTGTGAACATGTGAGTATTTCTTAAAGAGATTTAAAGTATATATGCTGGGATTATCTGAACATGCACATAATAGGATGTGGTTGATTTTTATTGCTATGAAAGAAAATTCATACAAAAGAATACTATGTTCTCCGCAATAGAATATTGCTATACTTATTTTTAAAATTAAAGAGGTTTTAGAAAATATTTTTGTACAATCTCTTTTGGAGGAACTTAACCTTAGCTTTTTCGGCTCATTATCCAGGGCTAAGAATGCTTTTCAATATATTTTAAATGTACAGTTACGTTGATAATTTCATTTTAGAGTCAAGTCTAAATTATAAATATTCTACAACAAAATCTAGGCATAAATAAAGTCAAAACTTCTATAAGCATATGCTTACTTCCTTAACCCCTTACTATATTATTACCCCATAGTTTCTGTCAACTTCTGATTAATTTCGATAGCCCTCAGGGAAAAAGTCTCTATCCTTCAAGACCAAACTTTCTTGCAACCGCATTACTTTTCGCCATATCCAAACATTTCCTGGCCATAATTAAGCTTTGCATATGCCAACCGCAGAGTGACTTACCAAAGTCAGCAACTGCGGCCAACTCACACTACGTAGTATGTACTGTACACTGCTGGGGAAATAAACAAAGGGAACGGCACAAAATGACGTATACGCAATATCAACTAAATAATTGCACACACCCTTGGCCGGGCTTTCACTAATGAAAATTACTTTCCTTGGCTGTCAGCTGGGTGCCGGCATATGCGTGTTCGGGGCTTGTCGCTCCGCCGCCTCCTTTTCTCGCCGAAGCCAGTTTGATTGCATTGGCAAAAACAATAGTGGTAGCAGCAGCAGCAAGAACTAATTGTTTTGCTTATAAATTAGCACATTTGTATGCACTGCCACGTGCACACAAGCAAACGAAACCCTGACGTAATTTATTGGAGCCACACTACGAGAAAATATTCCCCTCTTCCCCTGACCCTCGAGGACATGCATCTCGCGTCGCTTCGGTTGTCTTGCCGCAGTTACGGTTACGGTTACGTCCAACGGCAACAGAGTGTGAGATGTGGCCCAGCTCCGGCATTATTCTCGCATCTGCAAGTGTGTTCGGGCACGAATGCCAGCTGAGTGTATGGAGCCAATGACAAATAGGGAAATCGATTGGAGGTAGTTGGGGAAGCGCCAAAATTTGGAAACAGAAAATCGCTGAAAGCCATGAGGGGATAGAGTTCACAGTGGTTTTAAATCTGAATAGTATTCAGAGCAGAGTTTATTTGAACAAGAAAAGCAGCTACAAAGATATTAAAAATTAGTTGAGTGTTTCAATTGCACAACAATAGGTCCTCAAAGCATTGTACATATATGCTTGGAGGAACTGCTACTCAAAGTACTTAGATATCTCTGGTAACCGATGGTGCCCAAATGAACAGAATATCTGAGACAACTTGCTCCACTGGTCAACTTATGATGGTCAAGAATGAGAACAATCGGACGCAAAGCAGAAATTAAAGTGGCACTGGCTGTGAGCTCGGATAGTTAGAGGATTTTCATTCATACTATTAATCCTAAATGTATATGTAAATTTAAACATGGTGAATATGTAATCGCTACTATATACACGGGTTTAATTTTATGCATAATTAATTCTATAATTTATTTCTAGATAAAAACGGATATGCATGTCAATAATGTATAATACAAATACAATTAATAAGAAAACATGTACATGAAACACTAGCAAAAATCAATCCGAATTATAGTCTAAGCTGCATAATATATTTTATATTTTAAATCGTATAATCATTTATCCGCACTAACTGCATTGCATCATATAAACCCATATAGCTCCATTTATTTTTTTCCAATACAATAGACCTTGGAATCCAATCCTAAAATCAATTTAATATTCCAACCGCAACACATTAGCTTCAGCTTACACCAGCAGAGTGACTCTTTAATAATTCATTGGCGAAACATTTTGAAACATTAATTACCAGTATCCATTAGGCGGCTTAGGCAAATTGACCAAGGGAATGCACTCGACAACTGCATAGTACATTGTGGAGATGGGGTGGGGTTTAATTAGTTTCAAGATAAGGAATATGCCTTATTAATCTCATATTCTCCCAGATGGCACATGTGAAGTCATTTAGTATTCACATTATCTGGCTCTAAGATTTTCCATTTTCCCGTCGCCTGTGAACTTCTCATTTAAAGATAAAAAACTAGAGGAAATATAAATTACAATTCAAATGTCAGAGTAAGTCCAAGGCTCGATAACCTATTAATTATTAGATTAAGTAAGTAGTCCTAATCAATTTTAATTGCTTTCGCCGCAGAAGGAACCTACTTGAGAAATGGCGTTAAAAACTTTTCCTGCCACCCATCGATTGGTTTTTCTATGCAATGCATTCAGACAGGAAAAAGTTTTCATCTGTTGCTCCAACTGGAATCACAGCCAACCAGCAAATCAGAACCGTTTAAAACAAAACTCTAGAGCAAACCCAGTGCGAACCAAGTTTATGACTCTCGAAAGTCTGCCGTGAAACTTTTCACTATTATTGGCCAATAAAACAAAAAATACGTCGAATGAAAACATGGAACAAAAATACGCTTTCCATAAAGGAAATGCCTTTGTTAAAATGCGGAAAAAATACATGTGCGAAAGAAGAAAAAATTGCAATCGTAAAGCCGGGATGGGATTTTTCCACCCAATGGCTGAGAGTGCGGGAAACTAATGCAATTTGTTCCGGTCGAAGGGCTTAGGCGTGTCCGTGTGGGATTTGATTTTTTACGCAAATTGTTGACGGGAAATGAAGCGGAAATGAGAGCACATCGTTAAGGTGCACAAGCCCTTCTTGGCATGCAGTAACTTTAGGGCCAAGCCCATCAGCAATGGGTTGTTAGCAGAAACGCACAGGCCAGGCCTGAGTTTGATTTTAATTTTTCCCCTCAAGATGAAGTTGATTAAGTGCAAAGGGAAGGAATTATGAGCTATTAATTTATTATTATTTATTTAATTTTAATTAAAATTAGTAGAAAATTATATTAGTCTGAGTATTATAAGGTTAAGTCCTAATTAACAATCGAAAAACCATTTTATTATCACGTTCTCAAAATATTTTTAAATATATTTTTATATAAAACATAATATGCTTTATCTCTGGAATTTATCAAAATTTACTAAATTAGAACATGACCTTTACAAACTTGCATTTAATTCCCCTCGGATTATAATCTATTTAGCAAATGTAAATGTAAATTCCACAGGCCAAAAGTTATTTCAGCTTAACTAACTTTTGTATGTTATTGTAAATTCCCGCGAAATTAATGTGTGCTAAATATTCACTTATTTTTCTGTAACGAGAAAACTAAAACTCGAATGCGACCAGCAGAAAGGTTTCCAACATTTTCGCTTTATTTTTAGCGAATTTCCCCGAACATGCGACAGACAGAAGAACGTCATTAAACTAAAATAAGCGAGGGACTGTCAGCTTGTCTGTCCCCACAATGCCCTTTCTCTGGGGCATATCCTTTGCTCAACTAAAAATATATTCGCCAAATGGCTGAAATGGGCAGAATGGCTGAAACATAGTGGGACAGTCTGTGGCTGCACTTCACGCAATCAAACTGAATGAATGCCAGGCCAACAATTGTCATTTGGTTGGCGTGCGGTGGCAGCCGCAAACAAACAAATACCAACTGAGATGTATACACCGAGATATACCGAGTTATATGTATTTGCCAGGAACAATACACCAGTCAAAGTTCGCATTAGAAGCGTGGCCCCAACGAGTCGGAATGGAAATAATTTCGTGCAAACGCAAATGCCAGGCGAATGGAAAACCCAACAAAGCGTGGGGCAAGTGTTCCGAACTTAAAAGCAAAAAAAAAAAAAAAAAAAACAGCTGAAATAGTAACAAAACGAAAACAAAATATAAACGCCACTGACACTATTACGACAATGAAAACATTTCACATGATCCTAATCGTCATGTGGATGTTTGTTTGTTTGTCTGCACTGTGCACTACGAAAAGTTGCTCACTTTGCGGTTCGCTTTGAGCAATTTAAATGTCACGCACCAGCCCAAAAATAGTTAAAATAAATAAATAATTACAAAAAATAAATATATACAAATTTTAAGTAGTGTTGAATGTTTTGAATTTTCTTTAAGTTTTAAAAATAATGGTTAATGGTTTTACTAAAATATATTTCGAGTTCAAACGGTGTTATTTATTTATTTTTTTTTCAGTATTTAATATTTAAAATTGTGCATAAATAAAACAATAAACAAAATGCAACCATTGTTTATTATTTTATTTATTTTTCATTTGAGATTGTATGGGAATTTGACTTTACAATGCTAAACCATATGTGGTCTAGGGCGATCTATGTAATTACATAGAATGATTAAGTGGTTATTTAAGAGTCATTGCTGTTTCTTAATAAAAAAATTCTCAAACTAGATATTGTGTTTCCTTGTAAAAAAAAATACTCAAACTAGATAGTAAATAAAATAATAAAAACACTAAAAAAATATCCAGGATTTCAAGTACCTTCAACGGCTTGATTTTAGATCGTTTAGCGCTTTAAGCGAACAAATGGCCTGCAGTGCCATCAAATGGCCGGTTAACAACTTTTACGTGCGAGTATCGTGCCGCAGGCAATTATCAAATGTCACAGTGGGGCACAAAACTCAACTGCAGCAATAAATACGGGTGTTGGTGTAACTCTATCGTAATCTCTGGATTGTAACGATATCCCGCTGTTAGTCGTTGCCAGTTGGCAGTCGGCAGCGCCTTGACCCATATTTTAGCGGGCGGCCATGCCCAATGCCAATGTCGTGAAAAGGGAAGTCATTAAATTGATGGCATTTCCGGTTCCGTCTGTGACTTTTCCATCAGTTCCGTCCGTCCTCTGTCTTTGTGAGATGGCGTGGAAATAAAGCTGGAATTATTAATGTTTATGCACTCACATGATAATGACACTGTCAATTCTCAGCTTTTTGTCCTCAGCGGGGGCGGTAATTGAATTACCGAGCAAGAACTCCGAACATAAAAGAAGAATTGCCGGGGATTGGCTTCAGCAAGCTGTAAAATTGATTGCCCTCTTAATTGGCATTTGATTTTATGGCCGAGTCAGCACAAATCGGAATTGATAAGCTTTTGGTTTTGAGAGTCCCATTTTCCGGCCACTTAAACTCGTCCGCCTTGACCCACTCTACGCGAGGGAAGATGAATAAACATTCAGCCGAAGACAAAATCCTTTTGCCTTTCAAATGTCTGAATAGTTCCCCGCTTTAAAATGCAAATGTCAAGCCCTAAATAGGTCCAAGGTCCTGGGTCCTCAGTACCTCACCTTGTCCTGGCTGACACAATTTCACCGCGCCGCCACAGTGCATGTTAATTGCTCCGGAGGACCTTGCACTTCGCTTTCTGCAAGGGAAAACGCTGAAATAATTACCACTTGAGCTGCCTGGTGCTGCTGCTGGCAAAGAAATATGACAATTACGCCAACGCAGGACGTGGACATGGATGGTGGTGTCCCTGGTGGCAGTCAGTCGCTGCGCATTAAGCCAAGTATTCCCCTCATGTCGCCTGCCTGCATTTTGCCATTTAATTCGCCATATTCTCCCCATAGTTACGACTCAAACAATTAAATGGTTTCACTAAATTAAAGCGCGTGCTTAACTTTTCACCGCATCTTCTGCGGGGGTTTTACGTCCAACAAGCTGGTTTTGTTGGGGTTTCCGGCTCAGAATAAGGCTAATATATGAGTTTTTAACTTTTAAGAGCTTCGACATAGGTAAAATGTTGTGCGTGGCTGAAATAATATTACGAGAGAATCTTTTGGAAGTACATTATGATAGAAATTCACTTTTGGAGAAAATTCAAAACCAAAATTTTTATTCTTCTCTCCTAGATGAAATATTACCAAGAGTATGTAGTAAAGATGTAACGATTCAAGGACTCTGAAAATAGAGAGGTAAGAGTTCAACCAAAATGGAGCCAAGCTTTAATTAGGGGCTCAAGAGAGGCTTAAGAGCTCAACTTTTTTCTTTTCTTCGACCATCCTGGGAAGCGCTCTAGGTGCAAGCGGAGATTTTCCACTGCCCGATATGCCTACTTATTAATATATTTGAGGGATGAACCCACGCAGGAGTTTCTATTACATCTCAGATATTTATATTTATAAGGCTCAAGTAGCGTCTATATTCAAACAATGTACTGCTGCAGCTACAGATAATTCTTATATATAAATATATAAACTTGTTCACGTGTGAACCTTTAAAATAAAACAAAAGATAAAGCTCTTTATCATTTTCAAAGCAAATATTATAATACATTTCCTTCTTAATAAAAAAAGTAAATTACAATGTTTACTTTAATTATTTAAGAGCCCCATTCTGCTATTTAATAAACACTTCCGTTCCAAATCAGTTTGTGACTTTTCCCAGAAGTTTCCCCCCACACCACACCGCTTTTCCCCACTCAATCAAATTGATCTCTGCCGAACAACGCTTTCCCCCAGTGTTGCATCGAAATGTCAAGACATTAGCGCACGGGCCACAAAATTAATGAGTCCTAATCAGGGCGAGAATGTTTGGCCAAGTTCAAGCTGAGCCGGGGTTCTCCAAGTGGAGTCCGTAATAGAGGGCACGTTGCGGAAGTACAATGAAGTCGTTTGCTGCAGGATGTTGTCTGCACGTTGCCGTAATTGACAGATGGTACCGACATTCGTTTTGATTAGCATTCTATTGGCTGAGTTTCCCGGTGGAGGGTGTCAAAAAAAAAATACAAAAAATTAAAGCCAGGTCGGGGCAGAGTGAGTGAAAGCTTTTCTATCTTTATTTCGTATTTTTTTCTTGCTTAGCTTTTTTCCACCTGTACTTTTCATGCCATATTGCCTTTTTCACAAAAGCGCCAAGAGCAACAAAAGTTGCGCCAACAAATTGTAATTTTTTGTTATTCTTCATTCTTTTGCGTTGCTTTTCTGTAGCTTTTTTTGCTGTCACCTGGTGAAAATCACACGGCCCAATGCGCAAATTACAAAAAGCGGAGGACGCAGGACGAAGGACGAAGCATAAGGTCGTGGAGGTATCTTTTGCATTTCACAATAATAAAATCGCTGACTCTTTGATATTTAATGCGCCGGCAATTCGAGTCGCAGCCTGGTTTATGACAGTTTGTCGATGAGCAGGGTTGAGCAGCGGTTTTTGTATTTCGTATCAGGTATCCCCGTATCCATCACATCCCCCGCCCACCTATCAATCGCTCAATAAACCAGCGACTTAATTTTAAATAAATTTCCCCAGAACCCATTTAATCGATAAGCCTGCCGCCGCCACCAGCAGCATCCCATGTCTGCGATAAGACAACAGCAACATATATCCCGGGCCCACAGCTTAGCGCCTCACTGCGGAGACAGCTATAATCCCGAGCACATATGGCTGTGTTCCTAGCAACCGGATGTAAATATGTAAATTCAATTCAGAGTATTATGGCGAAAACTCGCACAGGTGGTCCCCTCCTCGTGGGGGGAAAACAATAGGAAAACACGGATACAGCGGTACGTGTGTGCAAAAAATATATAAAACAGTTTATAAATTATTCAGATTAAAACGTTTTCGCCACCCGCCTCACATGTAAGCTCTGACTTTGATGTTGGCCTAATGCGAACGGAGCCCCGTTCCCCAAATTAGCCACCAGTTTCAGGACCACCAGCTGCGCAATCCGCGTAAACGACAGGTCGAATGGCTGAAGCGAAGGCGAGCAGTGAGTTTACGTCTTTACTCACTTCCAGTGGAAAATTTAAGGTCACAAATATTTTATTAATGCTGCGAACGACTTGGAAATAATAATTTTTAACACTCAATTTATAGTAAAAGCATTAAAGAATATTCAGAGAAATATTCCTTTTAGTATTTTCAGCATTCAAGCCAAAACTTATTTTGCTTTTCATCAATAATTTTTGAACAGCGTTTATTCTCCAAAATTTTAAGGTAGCCCACACATATGAGGCTCAATTACAAGGATATTCAGAGAGTCTTTAATGGACTGACATAAATTGTTTGAAGATAAGCAAGTAAAAGTGAAGGCTTAGGGGTTTATATTAAATATACATGCACATATTTAAAGTGAAAAATTATTTGATATTTTATATATAAATTAGAATAGTTCTTAACTTAGTAACTCTCTCTTGATTCAACTTAAAATATCTATTTAAATTGCCTTGTGTAATATCTGACAATGTATAACCTTAAATTATTGTTAAAGCAATCCAAAAATACGCCTCAACTAGGGCTTCAATTATGCAATTATTATTCCCTTTCGAATTCATCGCTCTCAGCTGTTCAAACTGCTCTTCGATTGATTCGAATGATAAATTTGCTTGTGCCGGGAATACACTCAAACATGGATGATGAATTCATTTTGACCAAGGGCAAATCAATCAATCAAAGGCCAGCAGTTTCCACGCCTGCTATGTTGACATTGCTTAGGCGAAAGGGAATATCTGTTGTCCATTTCCCAGATTACTTTTTCACATATATCCTAACCAGCATACGAGTAGTTAGTTCGACTTCATTAGACAATTATCAAATGCTTGCTGATGCTATTTTTTTAATCATACCAGCATATAATACCACCGAGTTCTTTTGCCATTTTACTGGCGCTCTGATTAAATTAGCTGCGATTTCGGGTGTGTGGGCCGACTTTTCTGGGGTTCTTTTTGCATCGTTTTGATTGGCCAACTTAATGGCTTTGTAATGATACCACATTGATTGGCCCTAGGGGACAGGGCCAAAATAATTTGTTTTCCGACCAATGTCCAGAGATAGGACAGAGGCTTCACCTCACCCAATTAGCCGTCGGGGCCATTTGTCAAGGCGGCTTATTGAGGTTGCCAGAACATGTATCGATTTGGTATTAGTTGTCGGAAAAGGTCAGCGAATCGCTGTGTGCTTGAAGTTTGGCCACAAGCTGAATTGCCTCAATAATTGAAAACTTCAAAAAACCCCTGGCTGGCCATGGAATAACTTTGAGGATATATTACTTGGGACTTATATGCCATACATTTGGGCTGTTGGCTATGCAAATTAACGTGAAGTTCAGAAGTGCCGGCAGCACATTTATTTTCATCAGGCAGTGCACAGTTTTATGCAAATCTGCCGACAGACAAAATAATAATAAGCCGCCGCAAAGTCAAGAGAAAGTTTTTCGATTTCGTGCGTAAATTATCAACGCAAATATCCTTAGAAACGCTTGCCTCTGAAATTATGAGACTTAGCCGCAAAGTTTTCAGGCGAGACGGGACATAAATCAAAGCATTCCGGATGGGAGGAACCGTCTGCGGCTCAATTATGCCAATTTATGCTAAAGCAAAACCATAAAACGCAATAAATATAAGGAGCGGAATAAAAAGGACAAATGTCGCATGCGAGTGTGTGTATAAATCAAATTAATACGATCCAGCGAAATGAAAGCGATTCCAGAGCACGCAAAACGAGCCGCGCAGGAGAAGACCAACGGCACACGAGGCGTATGCGTAATGAGTGCAGACGTATGCGCAATTTTATGAATAATTGACAGCTGAACTTTAACAGCTGTCTGTCGCGCTAAAAAGAGCCACTCACTCACCATTTACCACCAACCCACGCAGCCTCAATGCCAAACACACTCCTTCTGGCCATCAAAGGGTCCGCGCCAATTTACATACGTGAGCAAAAAAGGCCATTTCTGGGGTGGCTGGTAACAGCTGCAGCTGCTCATCATCATCATTATTTTAAATAAACATTAAGCTTGGCTTTATAACCATTTATCACATTTGCAGATTTACGTCCTGCCATTTGGCCACGCACACAAAGAAGGCCAAAGACAGTCAGGGCTCGAGTAAATTGGCCCACTTTCAACGATGAGGAGATGCCCTTTATGGGGTAAGTAGAATTTAGATTAAATATTTTTATAAAATACAAAAACAGTATTGCAGTGTTTTTTATTTTATATTTTGAGCTAAGAGGATTAATAACTTTTTCACTTTAAAGTCTTACATAAACTTAACGAAAGTTTCTATTAATATTGTATTGCTGCAACATTTTGAATATATTTTACACATAATTCCCCCAAACAAATCTCAGTAAAAGTAAAGCTAAAAAAACTAATAAATATAATATGGACACCCGGCTTTCATGTAGTTCATGAAGTGCGAGGGTTGAATAACTCCCCTTTGCAGAGTATTATGAATCATGGCACGTCTAACGACCGCCAACAAAAAATCCGCCAACAGAAAATCATAGCGAGTCGCTTAGCTCAAAAAGCGCGTTCACCGTTCCGAGGATTTTTCAATCACAGTCCCGTTTTTCGAGCCGTTCACACGGCATATATATACATTGGTTTTCGCTGTTTTTCCCTCTCGGTCCGTTTCCCCTTTTTTCATATGAATGTGCATGTATACATTTCAGGCGAGGCTGTCCGTTTTTAATGGTAATTGGTGCCTGCATAACCATTAAAGGGTTTTATGCGAATGACGTGGACGTTACATGCGAGTGTGTTTTATTTTGAGAGAAGCAGAGATGGAGGGGAGTCGGGACTAATTTTAGGTACGTGCCAAAGTCTATGCGTTTGGGGTTATAAATGCGGTTTAGCCGGGCTTATATTTGGTTGGTCCAAAAATTCCGTTGATTGATACTTTTAAGGGTGCGAAAAATCAACAACTGCTGACCGGGATTATTTACAGATGTGGGGAAGTTTTACGGGGCTAAAGTGGAGAAGAAGCTCAGCAATTTAATAGAGAGATGAGCAACATTTTGTATTTATTTAAAAGCTAATTATTTTTGATTTCAATAAAATCAGTACCGGGAAATACTATATCAATATTTTATAACTTCAATTTAGCATTGGAATTAGGAATATATCTAATAAAATTCTGCGTATTCCTACTTTTTCCGACTATTAAAACACCAATTAAATAAATATGCATATGAAAAAAATTTACAAAATCTAAATTTAGCAAGAAAGGAAGCTTTTCTCACTGAAGTTTGTATACCCTTGCAGATAGCTTCAAACCTGAGGGACTAATTGGAATAGTAACGGACAGACGGATATGGCAGTTGATGCTGATGAATAATATATATTCTTTATAGGGTCGGAACCGACTTCTTTTCTGTGTTGCAAACTTCTGCCTAAAATTATAAAATCTTGCAAGTTCTAAAACTTCGGATGTATACAGTAATACCAAAATAAATATTATCTTTTCATCTTTGTTCAAGAATTTGTAGGAATATTTAATAACAGATGCAAATATGAAATCGATCAAGTACATTTTTTTTTGAGGTAAAAATGTAACTTTATCCCTTAGAATCCCCTGGTTGCCACCTGAACATTGCCACGTGTCCGTTCCAGCCTGCCAACTTTTATTGTTCGGTGAAACCAGTGCGATTTCTTCGCTTTCCTTTCGAGGAAAGTCGCCGGCCAACAGTTGGCCATTTTGTCTGGCCAAGATTTATGCGCGATTGCCCTAGGTTTACGAGTTACGTAGTTGCACTTCAGCTTAAAGCGAAAGAAAAAGGATAAGTCTGGGGGCAGGGAAAATCCTATCGGGCTTGAAATCGCTCATCTTCAGGCGCGCGCCCTGCTGCTATTTCATTATGAGTTAAGCAAAGTTTTTACGACTTTCTGCCTTTTGTGCCAGAGCCCGTTGCCAGAGACAGATTAAGCGGCTTTTATATGTATGAAAGTCGGGTATAAGCGGGGGATTCTCGGCCAGCAGCAGCATACTTATACTCATGGGCGAAAGGTTAAAGTGCAACAATTTCTCAGAAACACAGAGCTGCCCGTGTACACACACAAGGGGTCAAGACGGACAAATGGGGATTTACATTTGTCAGCATTTTTTGCTACTCGGAAAAATGTTATTAGATGAGTCCTCCCCGGCTCCCGTGGCATTTGTCAACAGGAAACGGATATGGCGGAGCTTGTCCAATAAATTCTTTGATGTATTTGCGCTGACAACTCCCCCGGGAGCGAGCTGAGTGAGTAGGATGTCGTACTTTATTTATGCCACTGCCAGTTCCGCACCCCGCACCCAAAGCGAATCATAAACTCGACTCAATGCCGTCATCAACAATTACGAATGTATCTCGACCGAAAAAAGGACATACAAAATAAGAAGCTCCCGAAATTTTCCACTGTCCCTTCGGCCCGTTGGCTAAGCAAATATTTGGCCTATCGAAAGTTATACGTGTCCACGAGGAATAGGCAAACAAACGAAAACACAACTCAAACAATCCATGCCGCCGTATCAAATACCGCTTAGCCCCGTCGCAGCGAACACGAAGCCAAGAAAGTAACCAAATTTGTAAGAAAATCAAGGAGAACACCAGAGGGAATGGGAGTAAAACACACAATTTGTATTACTCAATGTATGCACAAAGTTTGCGGCTTTATTTTGTTCTAAAAAATACTAAAAGAGGCTGATTTGCCACTAAAATATTAGTATGAAATGCATACAGGAGCTGTTTGGCTTAGAAAATAATTTAGAAATGTAAGAGAAATAGTTGAGCTTTGTTTTTAATAAAATTTAAACTTTGTTCCTTTTCGTGTAATACATAACTTTCTGATTAAAATAGTTCTGAACTTGGCAACCTTTGGGAAAACATGTTTGGATGCCAGGCTTAGCATTTCATTTATCCCCCATTCCTTTGGCTTCCCTCGTTTTATCAACTTGTCAGAAAATTTATTTCGAAAAAAAAAATTGTAAAAATTCCATGTGGAAAGAAAAAAATAAAAGGCGTCCAAATCAGTAGTAGCAGCAAGACCGATTCGCGATGCAGGCCCACCACGCGATGCCCGACTTTCGGTGCCGGAACAACTGCCAGCACAAGGAGTGCCAGCGGCACGCTCCCCTCGGCATAATCGACCAGCACACGCAGTGCAAGTGCCTGGGCGAGGTGAATGCCTCTTCGATCTTCCTGGAGAACGTCCTGGATCTGGCCAACACGCTGGCCCAGGTGATGATCATCTGCGGCCTGCACGAGTGCAAGGCCAAGTCGACGGTGGACATCATCTCCTACGCCTTCCTGCACTACGACCAGGTGTGCTACTGCATAGACACCACGCCCAAGAAGCGGCTGCGCAAGGAGGACCTCTTCCACGAGCTGGGCAAGAAGTCGCTGATGAACAAGGTGGAGGCGCACTTGGCCTACGCCATTATAAAGCGGGGCTTCAAGGCCTTTTACTACGAGCCCAAGCAGGACCTCACCTACGACGAGCAGGGCAGGCCCTCCTACAACGATGAGTGCGTCTGGGTCCATGCGGCCCGCAAGTCGGCGGAGAGCTGTGCCCGCTTCGACGGCCTCTCCTGCGCCGAGCAGCTGGCCTACGAGGCCAAAATAAAGATCGCCTACAAGAAGTTCTACGACCGGATGCAGACCCGCAAGCGGCAGCCCGAGGGCGACGACTGCAACTGCTGCTTCTGCGCCAAGAAGCGTGGCCACCTCGTGTACGCCAAGGAGCCGGTGCCGTGCACCTCCCCCAAGAAGACCCGACACGTGTGCCCCTACTGCTGCAAGAAGAAGCAGAAGCAACAGTACACGCATCCGGCCCGCCAGCCGGCCAAGTGCCCCAAGTGCCACAAGTCTAGGAAGTTCTGCTGCTGCGCCAAGATGGACTTCAACCTGCAGTGGGTCAAGAGCATCTGGGAGCGACCCGACTTCAACCAGTACTACAAGAACGAGATCGCCGAGATCGAAGACCGCCTGGTCAAGGGCACATGCTGGGTGCCGCCGGAGCCCGAGGAGAAGCTCGGCGAGGCCGAGGGCGAGGAGGAGGAGCACGTTCCGGAAATGCCGCCGGAGACTCTGTTAGCCCTCGGTGGCAAGGAGCTGCCCACCGCACCGGAGCCTGAGACGACCGCCGACACTGGGAAGGGTTCGCCATCAAAGCAGGGATCCATTATCGAGGAAGCCGTTGAAGCCTAAGCTTGGCTCGTAAGTGATTCCGCTATCGGTTGTCCGCAATCTGGTCGAATTTACGGTGCTGCAGCCCAAATTAATCATTTTATATTGCTAGATAAGGTATGAAAAATATGAATATCTGCAAAAATGTTTGTAGTTCTTTGTAAGTATATCTTTTTATTTTGAGGGGATATTTGAAGCCTGAAGAATTTCGGTATATATATGTATATTATATTTTTATACATGGTTACGAAGGCTATTGTGCTGACCAAAAAAGGTATAAAGAATATACAATGGACTAGCAATAACCTTATGGCGTTACGCATCTTATTCGTTATATTGTCTCTGCTAATTTTATTAGGATATCTTTAAGACTAAATGTAACAGACAGAAGCACGAATATCCTTTACCATATAGGCCTTCTCTTAATCAGCATCAATAGCCCAATCGATTTAGCCGTGTTGGACTCTTCATCTCTATTAGACTTTAAACTTATATCCAATTTCCTTGAATACACCACGAAACCAAAGTTTGATTGGTAAAAATCCTCGACATTTAAACGCAAACTCTTTTTGATGAATGGAACTAATTGGTTGTAAATAAAAAGACGTGTTCGTGCTGCCAACCGAGCTAGCTTCTTTCTGAGGGCAAAATGTGTTTGCTCTTAGGTGACACACTGAGCTGAGCTCTGGTAAACGTGGCCGTCATTTCCCATTTCGCCCACTCACACGCTCTTCGCCGGTGGTAAAGAGCTGTGGAAACTGTCTCGGGCTCTGTGTCTACTTGGCCGAAAGTGGCATGCAACAGTAATGGAAAATACATTTAATCTGGCTTATGCTGCAGCTCCGGCAGACGATAACTTGGGCGCACTTCATCACAGCACTCACGCCCCAAAGACCCCAACGACAGCATTCAACAGCGCAAGGAGGGAGATGCCCCGAGGTGAGCTTCTCTCACCTGGAGGAACAAAAGGGAAAAAGTGCAGAAATTTTGACCATCGGTGCGACGGCTGCCTTGAACTTCCCTGCAAAAGTTAGCCACTGGCATTGCGAATGCATGAAAACTTTCCCCCGTCGGCTTATGTGTATTTCACTCAATTTTCACAGGCGAGTTTTGGCCAACAATGTCGGCGCATGTGGCTGGCTGGGTGAAAAGTTTTCCATTTTTCATTCTCCACCGTACACACTCCACTCTCCATTCCCATTTAGCATTTTCCATTTTGATTTGAAACCGAATTTGAACCGTATTCTGCAGGTTGTTTGTGTAAAACAAGTGGGTTAGCATCATCGACAGACCACAGAAATAACAACGATGAAAATTTACACCTGTCGACCGCAGCAAATTGCAAATAGATTTAAATATGCTTTGTGGTCCGGAGATGGGTCATAAATAATTGATGATTTCCATGTTGAGATAATTATATTTTCGCCTCTTAGGCTATCGAAAATTGTATCAGTTATTGAATTATTCAACGGCTCCGAAACAAACGAAACATCAATTCAGTTAGGCAAGGCCTCGCATTTCCATTACCAAGACATAAAGGCCTATTTCGGCCGGGTCATGAAGTTTAATGGATTTTTTGGCTAATGAAATTCAGGTGCTAAGTCTTGAAACGAATTCTCGGCAATAATCGTAAGTCTAAACAGAGGAATGAATGCTGATTGCAGCGCAATGTAAGAGGCTTTCAAACTAATTACAAATTCCTCCATGAGGCCAGAGTGTCAAGTGTCAGACAGAAGTTTCCGTTCCTCCCCTAAAAGAAACTTAATTAAGGAAAAATGAAATTCTGTTCTGCATGAGTCTGCGTCGTAACGGGGCGCCCAGTTAATTTCTCAAACATGCCACGAAGCGTTCAGGTAAAAGGTAAATGTTATGCATACTTTGCACATGACTGGAAATTGGTAAGTGCCTGGAAAACTCGCCCACCTGTGCGCACCTCTCCGCTCCTCCTTCAAGGGAATCAATTTGGGGGAAATTTGTGCGGCGGCAAAATTGAACATATCGACGCATTTTTGCGAAAGTATCGTATGTCGCTTTTTTTCGAAATTGAGATTTTAATGCAAAATTGTTAGGCACCTAATGGCTCACTATCCTGTGCAATATTATAACTGAAACCCCTATAATTTCGATAAAAATTAAGTTTCAATTTTG
>JAEIIJ010019084.1:0-26461 GCA_018904815.1 Drosophila ogumai | reverse complement strand
TACTGCTCCGATCAGGCTCACTCCTCCGTGGAGCGTGCTGGTCTCCTGGGAGGCGTGCGACTGCGATCTGTGCCCTCGGATAGCCACAGGATGCGCGGGGATGCCCTGGAAAAGGCAATCAAGCAGGACCTGGCCGATGGTTTGATTCCCTTCTATGCAGTGGTCACCCTGGGCACAACGAATTCGTGTGCTTTCGATTACCTAGATGAGTGTGGACCCGTGGGCAACAAGCACAATGTGTGGATTCACGTGGATGCGGCCTATGCCGGCTCCGCGTTCATCTGTCCAGAGTACCGCCACCTGATGAAGGGCATCGAATCTGCGGATTCCTTCAACTTCAATCCCCACAAATGGATGTTGGTGAACTTTGACTGCTCGGCCATGTGGCTGAAGGATCCCAGCTGGGTGGTGAACGCCTTTAACGTGGATCCGCTTTACCTGCAGCATGACATGCAGGGATTTGCTCCAGACTATCGCCACTGGCAGATCCCCTTGGGACGTCGGTTCCGCGCCCTTAAGCTCTGGTTCGTCCTGCGCCTGTACGGTGTGGAGAACCTGCAGGCGCACATCCGCAGGGACTGCAAATTCGCCAAGCAGTTCGGTGACCTTTGCGTGGCGGACTCAAGGTTTGAACTGGCGGCAGAAGTCAACATGGGATTGGTGTGCTTCCGACTGAAGGGCAGCAATGAGAGCAACGAGGCTCTGTTGAAGAGGATCAACGGACGTGGTAATATTCATATGGTTCCAGCCAAAATCAAGGACGTGTACTTCCTACGCATGGCCGTGTGCTCGCGCTTCACCAAGACCGAGGATATGGAGTACTCGTGGAAGGAAGTCAGTGCTGCTGCCGATGAAATGGAAAAGGAGAGTGAGGCTAGAGTTGAACAAGTTTATTTGTACGAAAAATTACACAAAATAACAGGCACACTCCCAGCTGATACCTTGAGGCGTTATCGGTAAAATGGACTCTTTTATCACCGTTTGATGTTTGCCAAAAAAAAGGGGGTGATCTACCTCTTTGAAATTATCAGCTGGGAAAGTGCGTGCTGCCAATCTTATATGTGGTATAGATCGAGCAACGCGCGATTAAGTTTAATAAAATAATAATAACAACCCGATACGCGCCATGCGCCATTGGTTTAGGACTTCGGTATCAGTTGATCAGTCTTTGTCTTGATTTACTACTAGTGCATAAAGTAAATAGTGATAATAAATAATAAATTAAAAGAAATAATTAGATACAGTAAAACAAAATACGACTGATTATCGGAAGGATAACCCCCTTTAATATCCTAAATCGCCAAATTAGAATTATAGTGTAAAATTCATCGAGTATAATTGTTGTTAATGCTTTTATTGTTAACGTGCTACGCCTAATTAAAAAAGAATTAACTGCTTAGATATATACATTAATTTGTAATTATAAATTTTGACTAGTGTGTTTCTATTTGTAGGTTCTTTGTACCATTTTTGTGTAAGTTTTGAGAGATGAATTTCCATTCAAGAGCAATGCACTCTGTTCCTGTAATAGTCGATGATGCGTTGCGCTTCTCTAATACCGCTGGACCGGGCTGCATCGATAGTGCCAAAGCCTTGGACAGCAGTGGCATCCCCGGCAAAGAGCAAGCTCGGTGACTGCTCCCCCAGCGGCGCCGCCAGTCTCTGGACATCGCGCGCACTGCTGTTCGTGGAGAAGTATGGACGTCCGCCGAGATAGCATGCCGAAGTACTCCAGCTGGAGCGGAGTAGGGCCTCGGGATAGGGAACCAGCTGGTTGCTAATACAGCGTTTCAGCAACGTGGTAATCTGTTCCAGCAGCTTGTCATCCGGCAGCTTCTCGATCTCCTCATAGTAGCCGCCACCCACATGCACCTCCAGGACATGCTGGCTGTTGGGCACCTGGCTGATCTCCACCACCTGTTGCGTCCAATTACGCTCCACTTGCGGATCGGTGGAGCGACTTGGTGGTGCCCCAAGTGGTCGCAAGCTTGTTTTGAGCCACCGTTTAATTGGATTCTTGTAGGAAAGATAGATCTTCAGGGGATTGCCAAAGCCCAGATTGCGTATGGCCAGCATTTTGTCTAGCGGCAGCGTCGGCCGGAACAGTATTCCTGCAAAGCTCTTGAGCACGCCCAGGGGCAGGGTGCAAATAATGTGATCCGCATTATAAAGACTACCATCCAGGCAGCCCACGCCCTTGAGTTGCGACGGTGTCCACTGAATCTGTCCCACAGGCTTGCCCGTCTGCAGCTGCTCCTTGTCCAGCTGCTGTGTGAGCTCCTCCACGATGTTATCCAGCCCTGTGGGCACATATAGGGGACACTTTTCCGGCTGCACCGGACCCTTGGTTATGTGCTCAATGTTCACGTACTCCAGGCAACACCCAAGGACGCTGCCAAACTCCTTGAACAGCGACTGAAAGATCTCACGCGCCGCCTGCTGTTCCTCCGGCTGCTGGAATGTGGCGGCAATGATCCGATTGCTCTCTGCCCTAAAGTAGCTCATTACATTGTCCAGGGCCTGCATGTCTTCGCCGCTTTTAACTCGGTCCGACACCTTAAAGCCGCGACATAGCTGCCGGAACAGGGTGTCGATGAGTTCGGCTATGGCTGGCTTAATGGCTTGGCCTCCATCCTGCTCCATGTGGACGTAGGTGGGCCGCTCGGGCTGCTTTATCTGCTTGCCTAGACCCTCGGTGTTGCGCAACAGCTCGTACATAGAATCCTGCGACCCGTCGATTTTCACCCACTTGGCACCCAGCTCACAGAAGGTGTCGCCGAAGCGCTGGGAGTTAATTCTGCCGCCGTAACGCTCGGTAGCCTCCAGGACGATGGTGCGCCGGAATCCATGCGACAGCAGGTGCTGGGCGGCAGAGAGACCGGAGATTCCGGCCCCGATTACCACTATCCGGGCACTTTGCCGTGCTGCCTCCAGATCCGGGCTGTAGACATGGGCGCCGGAGTCCGCCTGGAGCACAGTCGCATTGTATAAACTGCGCTTGGTGGCTAGTTTATAACTGCTGGTAACGAGAGGAGAGTTCAGTAGGTGGCGCATTGTGGCACATCCGAGCTGCCCGGCCGGTTTATGCAACGCCACTTACCACTGCATGGCAAGCGGTAAAAGGAGGAATTTAGAAATCCAAAGTGTTCTCAAAATTTTGTCGAATTTGGTTTGTTTTGTTTGTGAACACTAGAGACGGCACACTACGTTTCGATTATTGACCTTGTTGGGCTATCGATATATAAATACAGAATTTCTGGGAGATGCAGCCACACTGGAACGCCAAATTTGAATGCATATAAATTTGACTTATTGGAAAGAAGAAAACATAACATAATAAAAGGAAAAATTAAATTAATATTTAGACTAGCATTAGTAAATTACAAAGAATTTTTTTTTTTTCTTATAACTTTTTTTAATAAGGCATACGGAGTGCTATTTACCCCTTTGTGACCTTATCTGTTCATTCTGCCCTAAATCGGGCGCGCCGGCTAACCTTATCGGTTAGCATTTTCACAATATTACAAATAACAATAACATCACAGTACAAATACATAAAGTGTCTTCCATCACATTCTGGCCATTGTAGGTCGTCTTCTTCTGGACAAAGAATTTCCTAATATTTTTAATTAAGAATTAAGCAGCCTAAAAGTATTCTACAAAATGTTCCACAATTTGGAAGTTAAATTTTTATAGCATACATCTAGGCACGACGCGGTTTAATTTTAAAAGAATTAGATTCCGGCGAAAATAAATAATTTAAAAAAAAAAAAAAAAGAATTAGAAATATTCGAAGTTTATTTCAAAGTAGCTTACTGTTAAAATGTTGAGTTTTTTTTCTTTAATTTGATGAGTCGTGAGTTGTCTGGAATACCTGAATATCCATTTTTACTTTGGTATTTTCTTTTATCAAATAAATAAAATATATAAATTCATAGGTCTTTCACTTTTTATTTTTTAAACACGTGGTAATCTTAACTACTACAATGCACTCTAAGGACATCCTAAACATAAATATGAAGTTAAATTTCAAGTAAAGGGATCATCTCACTGAGACTTCTCGTGATCGTTCAGATGGATTTTAAAATGTTGCGTCAGATCTGCCACATTTCCCGCCTTGCGTGCGGCCAGAGATTGCTCCGCCAGCAGGGCCGTTAGCTGGGACTCGATCTCCGTCCAGGCGAACTCAATATCGGAGGGCTTAGAGTCCATGCCGCACACAACGAACCTGAGGAACTGGCGACCGGCATGCTCCGCCTTGACCATGTAGATCTTCTTGCGCTCCATGAGCCTGTGCAGGAGCTGGGCCGTTATCTCGTTGTCCCCCCTCGGACGGAAGCAGACCAAGCCCAGGGCTCGTGGAGCCACCAGCTCAAAGCGAGAGTCCTTGGTCACCAGCTCCTCGAATTGTTTGGCCAGCTCAATGTGTTTGCGCACGTGATTCCTCAAGCCCTCGGCTCCCAGAGTGCGGAATGTGATCCAGACCTTGAGGGCCCGGAAGCGGCGACCCAGCGGGATTTGCCAGTGCCTGAAGTCGGGGATCTGGGACTGACCCTCGTGTTTGTGCTTCAGGTAAATGCGGTCCACATTGAAGCTATCCACCACCTTGTTGGCGTCACGCAGCCACATGGCCGAGCAGTCAAAGTTCACCAGCATGAACTTGTGCAGGTTGAAGTTCAGCGAATCCACCCTATCCAAACCCTTTCGGAGATCGGAGCATTCCTCCAGGGCGAAGGCCCCACCAGCATAGGCGGCATCGACATGGAGCCATACCTTGAATTCCTCGCAGACTGTGGACAAGGTCTCGATGTCGTCGTAGGCACAGGTGCCGGTTGTGCCCAAGGTGGCAATGCAGATGACAGGAATCCTTCCCGATGCCACATCCTCCTCGATGGCCTTCTTCAGGGTCTCTCCCCTGAGTACCAGATCCTCTCCAGCTGGCAGGAGCCTAATAGGCATGGCGGCCAGGACTCCAGCCTTCTCGATGCAACTGTTGCTCTGATCCGAGGAGTAGGCCACCAGGCGGCCCCGAATCTCGCTCTCACTCATCTCAGGATGTGACTCCCTGTAGCTAACCACCGCCTGTTCCCGGGCAGCAAGGACGGCCACCAGGACCGCTTCGCTAGCAGATCCCTGAATCACACCGCCACCGGGGCCCTCGCTGGCGTGCAGGAAGTGCTCGGGCAGCTTCAAGAATTTGGCCAGCCAATCCATGACCACCACTTCCAGTTCTGTGCACGCAGGACTGCAGATCTGCAAAGGAGGGAATGGAAAGTTGCCTTTGTAAATTTTGAAAAGTAGTTTAAGCTAAAGAGAATGTTAATTTGTGATCTTAGTTTCTATAACTATAGATTTATCAGTATCCTTTTTGCTAATTATCTGTATGTATGTAAAACTAAAAACGTTTTCCCATAGTAATAACAACTCAATTATTATTATCTTGAACCCCAATCGATAGCTTATACAATAAACGTGCATTGTTAAGATTCGATTGCGGCACAAAAGAATTAATTATGGTAATCTCCGTTCCGGCGATATGTATGTCATAATCATAATAATATGGGGTGTAAACTCGCGATTTCTTGTATGGAAAACTCTTATGAAGGTGCCTGCATCGCAACCTGTTTGTCGAGTTCTTGGTTTCACTTTCACCCAACGCTTACAATGGGACAATGGCCCATTCAGCCGGCCAAAACAATGGATCAGCAGTCAGCGGCGAGATTTCACCGCGAGATACACGGGGGGACAGGTGACAACATACCCAGCTGAATCCAATGATGCCGAACCCGCTGGCCAGCATCTCACCCACTATGGAGGGATAGGAGGTGCTGGTGGGGTAATAGGCATGCATTTGCGGCGACTGCCAGTGGGTAATGCCCGGCTTGATCACGCGATCGATGTCGCTGAGGACCGCTTTCCATGACTCCCCCTGCTCGGGCATTTGGTTGGGCAGCAGGTCCAGGAGGTATCCCGGTTCCACGGATGGCAGGACTTCATTGTCGCGGATATTCTCCAGATAGTCGGCCACAAAATCAATTGCCGCCTTGCCAAATTCCCGAAACTCCTTGGCATCCATTTCGCTCTGACACTGCCTCGAAAGCCGTTTCTATTTGCACTTTTTCCGTTCTGTTTGTTTTCGCTTTATTTCTCCGCTTTCGGTTTATTTATTTGTCCAGTTCGATTTCCAATCGCTCCGTTGACTCTTCTCCGCTTAGCCTGAAGTTCACTCTGAAACCGATCGGCGATGGTGACCGGCTTTTTATAGTCGGACGACTCCTCTGGTCAGCCTCCAGTGCTGGCATGCTAGCTGTTTTTCCCGTCAAGTATAGTTATGGGTCTTACATAAAATAAAATATTTCATGATTCTACAGAATTTGTGGTTGGAGATGAGACTAGATGAGGCTCCCTAATTTTTGCATTTCTAGTGATTCTTAATATTATTTTAAGTCTGATAAAACCTTGACATATTTAAAATTAAATAGAAGGAAAATACAAAATTCTTTTGAATCTTGCAACTGCAGAAATATAATATTTACGTTGAGTATTTTATACAGTTCCTACAGTTTTTCCCCTTCACAAACAAACATCTCTGATTACTCCCTACAGTAGGTCTCAGAGCGCATAGAATCGCTGAGATTAGGGAACAAATTGGGAGCTTGTTTAGTTTTATGATGATCGTATAACACTGGCTATTTATACGATTAAAGAAAACAATTAGTTGGCAATTTTCTCAATCATTGTTAATTGTTCTTATCTCTGTTCTAGGGGGTACGTTCGATCGATAAGTATTTCTTATCCAACGCATCGATCGCCCATCGATCGATCGGTGTTACCAAGGAGGAAACTATTCCCTCAGTTCTGCTTTCGGCTCTGCTCTTAACCGTAAGCTTTCTCAGTCTTTAACGAAGCTTTCTCTCTTAACGAACGCTTTCATTATTTACTTAACATTCATATCGTTCCAATCAACCAATCAGGTAGATCGCTATTGTGAAGGTGAGTTCTTGTAGTAGAATCGATCGCAAATGGACTGCTAATGAACCATAATTATAGAGTTTTATTCATTCTTACATCATTATATTGTTAGGTTACTTAACAGAGCAAAAGATAACAATCTTTTTGGGCTTTAAACTTAACTATAAAGTTAGTCCAATACAAACCCTATATAAAACTAATGACTTATAATAGCAAGCAAGTAAATATAAAAAATATTTATAAATAAATCTAAATATTTGCACTTTGAATATAGTATGATATGGAAATATTTATAATAATTATAATATAAGTAATATATGGATAAAAAGCAACTGCACTTATTTGGACCACTATATAAAAAAAATATATGTATATTTACATATCGGATTTACATAAAATAACTAAATAATATTAATATATTTAATTGAATATGAAATAATTTTTAAGACTAATTTCGTTTGCCCGTTAATATGCTAGCTAGTATCTTAAGCTTCTTAAATATAAGCAACGTTTTTATCTTAATAATTTTTATTTGTATTTATTTTATGAAAATAAGTTTTATACATAAAGTCCTAAGAATTTACCATAACATGGTAAGCTTGGTTTTAAATTTACTTTGCTTGTTAACTTTCAATTAAAGTGTTTTTTTAAATTAATCTCTGTGTTATTTTTCCTAGACTTTAAAAATGTAATAATTCTGTCATAAAATTCAAATACTACGTTATATTAAAAAATTTATTATTTAATTTACACGTAGAACCCATATTTGTGTAATTCTGTGGTATGAGATTTTTTATTTAACTTACCCAACTAAATCCCAGGACTCCAATGCCCGCGATCAAAAATTCACCGATAATGGATCCCGCCGAGGAGGATGACGGGTAGAAGGCATTGAAGTAGGGCGACTGCCAGTGAGTCAAACCCGGCAGGATAATGCTCTCCAGATCCTTGAGCACTTCCCGCCAGTGTTCCGGCTGTTCGGGAATCTCCTTGGGCAATTGATTGACCACCGCATAGGGAACGGCGTTGGGTAGGACATTTCTATAAAAATTGACAGGGAGTCAGATTGAAGACTCAAGGCTTAAATTATCATCTTATCCTCGCCACACACACCTCTCACGAATGCTGCTCAGGTAGTTAATGATAAACTCAATCGAGGCGTGACCGAACTCGCGAAACTCGTCAAAGTCCATGGCAGAATGGACGATCCTGGTTAATCAAAGTCTAAACACTATTTAGTCAGGGAATTTCAATAGTTAGCCGCTCTCGGTGGGTTCCGCACTTGTTCACCGCTGACATTCGAATCTACAAATGAGCTAGCTGCGATTTAACCAAGCCTCAATGAGCCCCGAATCTCACGACGTCGCGTAGGCCCCCCGAAAATACGTATTGGGGGGAAAAACAACAGCAATAGCAACAAAAATCCGGCTATGTGTGAAAATGTGCAGTGGCAGCAAGTTTTTTGTCTTTTGGTCTGCGAGTGGCCCATTGCCGAGATTTATGTTTATGTAACTACTACCGACTGAACGACGACATCGTGCGAGACGCCACTGAGCTGAGAAATGTCGAAGAAGAAAATTTAAATAAACTGCCTGTTAATTGTCAAATGTTGTCCAAACATTGGCCATCATGGAACTAAAACTATTCATTTTATCGCCCTGCTTACTAATTCCCTTACTTGTCCCTTACTTACTGTCAATCCGGTTCCATATCGTCGCGTCATCGGCAGTTAAGTGCCCCAGGTCGGGCTCATTTGGCAAAATACTTCATGTGGCTAAGTATTAACGGCCACATTAGATGGCCACAACAAAGCGCTGACACAATTTGAAAGTCAAAGTCGATTTTGTAACCGCGGAAGTGCATTCGGATCGGATTGTATCTGCATTCGTTGGGTGCATTTCATCAGCCATTCCCATTCCAGATGCGTTTCAGGGTCACGATGCTGACTAACGGCATGGCCCAATTTTATATATTTTTATAACGCGGTACCCGGGGGTTCAAGGGTATAATGTGTTTGTGTCGTTGATATATAGATGTCATATCGTCCATGGGAACTGAAGCAAAAAACTAAGTATTAAGTCACTAGTACATTGAAATGTAATGAAAGGTAATGATACCCTGCACACAATTTGAAGAAGGTTATATTCATAAACCATTTATTTTCATCTTAAATGGATTCTTGTAATTTAAAAAGATATATTTTAATAGTTGTGTATCATAAATAGTAATGGGTATGTTTTGGTTGTAACATTATGTTCAAATAGGTTATGACTGATTTTATTAGCTAAACATTGACTTCCCTGGATAAAAGTTAGCGTGTCATATTTACTTACTAGTCATGTTAAGGTCATGTCAGTTACAAGTCATGTTAGTTACCCTGTAATATTACCTGTTTGAGCTTTACGATTAAATAATTTTTTTAAATATATTGCGAGCAAAACTCAAAGAATAAATTTAAATTTAAAAGGTTTTCGATTAAATAATTATTACAAATTTAGTTCTATATCAATTGAGTAACTTGAAAAGGGCATAGAAGCTTAATAGATTCTCACATTGAACTTGAACCTTAGTCTGGTAGATAGAATTGTTATTGATGTTGTAACAGATAAATATTATAAATGTACATAATATTAATAAATATGTACATTAATTAATTCTAGTAAAGCTAATAATATAGATATGGGAAAAGTAGAATTAGGGCAATGTCTAAAGATAAAGAAATAAACCACCTTATAAATAACAATTGCTAGTAATTAAATTTGTTTGTTTTTAGCAAAGGTAGTTTAAGCCATATCTATGTATACTCTCTTCTATATGTATGTAAAAAATACTTTTATTATTATTTGATTAAACAATAGTTTATAGGAGCTTTCTGTTATATTGATTTATTCTTCATGTTGTATTTTATTATATTATTTATATATTATTATGCACATATCTTTAGACAATCGACATACTTATCAAGCGACCCATGCAATCCAGCTGTTCGCGCTGCCACTCCGTTCTGCCCTCGGAAAACCCAACCCATAAACGACCTTCTTCTAGTGACCACTTCTTTTTGGCGGTGGGGTGTATGCGCCATGGGGAATGGGTTCGGTTTTCGGCTCCCAGATGAAACGGGGCTGGGGATCTCGGGGTTCAAAGTGTTTGGCAAAGTATTTGGCGCGCTCTAAGCGGCTCATAAATAAATGCGAAAACAAAATCGTTTTTGCAGACGCAACGCATTTAAGGGGTTTTGCCATGGGTTGTATGTATGTGGGGGGTGTGTACTATAGATAAACCGAGGACTGAGAGCTTCAGACAGACACAGACGACGACACCACCCTATATGCAGATACAGCGAACGCATGGACACAGGGTGACTCGGGTCCGGGTGGGCTTTTCTCAATTGTGTGTGTCTGTGTGAGGAGGCACTGCGTCGGCGCTGGAACGATTTGAACCCTAGGAATAGATGTCACCCACCCACTTTAATGGCGACAGGCTGGGGCGATAAGATAACGGCACTGCCTGCGCATGCCCGGACCACGGACACGTTGTTGTTGCTGTCTATATCAACGATTTCCAATGTTTTCAATATAAAGGGGCGGCGCTTGTTTTCCCCTGGAAAGCCAAAGGCGTTGTTGCTGTAGCTGCCCTCTCTCTGGCCGCCTGCTTTTTTGGTGACCGCGCGTATTGACTTGGATTTTTGAGTTAAGTTTCTCATATTTGTTCGCCTCTGTCGGCGCTGCAGTCGCTGCCTGCGTCGCAGCCGACTTTTAAGTGCTGTTTACTGTTGTTTTGGGGCCACGAAGGTGTCGCTCGACGTTGGTTGGCTTTTTGTTCTTGTTCCTCTGTTCTATCTTTCTATCTTTTTTCCTTCTCCGTGCAGTTTTGCAGCTTGAAATTCTTGAGGCAGAGGGAAACAGAAAAGTTCCCATATTTTGGGGCAAAGTTTTTACGTTTTACAAATATTGTAATGCTCATGGAATTTTCGGGTTGTGGGGGGATGTATGGAAAGATATGCGCATGGTCAAAAAAAACAAGCATAAAAATGTCGTCGCTGCTGTCGCTGCTGGCGTTGTCGCCTTGTTGCCATTGTTGTCCTGCCATTCAGGGCTGGCTGTATGCATTTTACCATATCATTTGTGTCACATTAAGATCAATTGGTAAACACACGCACACAGGCTGCCATCAGCACACACACAAACGCCCAGACAAATACCCACACGGCCATAGACCACACATATGGACGGCGAAAAGGCAAGCGCGACGTAAAAAGTATCGTAAAAAGCTCATAGTCCAACGGCAGCGGCGGCAACAAAAGCGTCAAAAAGTGCGCAAAAAAAAAGTAAACGAAAGAAAACACACGGCGACGAAGAAAATAAATAAAGATGCAGCGCGGCAAATAGAAGAATCCAGGCCCAGCAACAACAAACAGCAAACAACGCAGCGGGAAACCACTGTCAGCCGCCTGCCAGTGTGGCCATGCCCTGTGTTGTCGCTGGTACTGGTACCGTTAGCCGTTGGCCTTTCGTCGCTCGTCGCTTCCGTTAGCCATTGCCGTCGCCATTTTGTCGGTCGCTCGCATTTGCCGTCGTCATTTCCGTCGTAATTGCCGTCGCAAAAATGGCGTTCGCATAAAATCGCGTACGCGTTCGTGTGCAACCGAAACGAAATCTAGATAAAAGCAAAGCCAACGAAAACGAATTAATTTTTATTGAAATACTAGAATTGAGTATTAAAAGTGCTGCGCGTTTCAGTGCCGTTCGATTCTGCCGTTTCTGTGTAAAAACCATTTCTTATTATTTATAATATATTTAACTGAGTATAGCAGTGCGAGCTAAATTGATTAAAAAAATAAATTAAAGGGTATTTGGATGGATAAGCAAATAAACAACAATAATAAATATGTTAAAAATGAAATAAGTATATTTTTATAAAAATTATACGGGTAGCGCCATTGCTATTACTCAGCTAAGCTAAAATTATTATGTACATGAAATAGCAATATTTGCTTCAATACAAGAAGATATTCTTACAGAAATGTTTTGTAAATGGGGTTAAGAATCACACAGTAAACATAAAAGCAGTAAAGTAAATTTATAAAACGTAATATTTGTACTATACTTGATACATATTCGAATGTGCAATTAATTTGAACTATTTATACATATATATTTCAGTGTTTTTATAATTCTGATGTCCGTAAATGAATTTCTTAAACCAAAATTTATTGTAAATCTATTTGAGGCCTTTCTTACACAGTAAATTACTTGGTCTGGCCTCAAAGATATCATTTTGTATTAAAAGACATAAAAAAAACATTTTATTTTAGTTTCTTACTGCAACCAAAAACCTTTAAAAAAGCTTAAAGAAAAACGAAGCAATTTAGATCATTTTTAAATTTTTAAATTGACTTTTAATGCAAAAAAAAAAGAAACTTACAATGAAAAGATCCCTAGATAGTAACTTTGGCAACTGCCCCATAAATAGACGATGAATAAATATGCGCTCATCATACTATAAATAATTCCATTGATCAGTTAGCATTTACCCGACTTACATAAAGCTCAGCTGACTCTCTTGGTGTCCCCGTGTCGCAAACAGATTCAAATGGCTCAAGTCCCTGGCTACTTTAACTGATATAGAGCAGCCGAACGAGCCAGCGATCCAACGATCCAACGAACCAAACCGAACCAAAGTTGAATAGAAAAAAAATCGAAAGCCCCAAGAAACCGTCGCGATAAGGAGAAACATTCAGCGGGTTCCGCTGTTGAGCACGAGCCAATGCCAGTTATCGAGCAGACAGCGATCCCGACTAGCGTCTCCGGCTCGTTTAACGGCTAACGGGACGCGAGTGCGGAAAACTAACCAAGAAACACGGTTTCTGCTCTCTTTTAGGGCCAATAAAAAAGGGTAAAACAAATATAACTCATACGCCGCGTGTACAAACCAACGGCCCCTTAGCAATGATGCAAACCCTGAAACCACCGCCGCCACTACATCATCACCACCAACTACAGCACCAGCACCAACATCCGCAGCAGCCACATCAACATCAGCAGCATCCGCAGGTGCAACATCCGCAGCAGCAACAGCACCTGACAGTCATGGATAATCATCAGCCACATCCGCCGCATATCCATCAGCAGCAGCAGCAGCAGCAGCAACAATTGCCGCCCACGCCGCAGGCATCGCACCTGGTCGGTGGTGGGCAGCTTCCGCACCACAATCACCTGGCTGTCGACCAGGATGACCCAAATCCCGAACTGGTGCTCGCCTTAATTTCCAGGAACCGGGCGCTCGAGGGTAAGTGGCCAAGTCATGCCATCTTTGATTCAGCCTTGTCCAACGTAGCTTTTGTCTAAGAGTTTTACTGCAGTGTTAAAAAAACGAGTCAGTAAGAAATTGTTATAAAATATTTTCAGTCTTAGTTTAGATGTGATTTTTTTATATTTTAAGATTTTTTGAATCTATTTTAATTTATTTAAAATCAACAAGAATTTCTGTAGCTCCGCTGATAGTCTTAAGAATTTTGAGAAATCCTTTTTAAAATAGTGGGATGAAGAGGGGAAATATGTCACTTTTGTTACTTTTTGGGTTGTCACATTTTAGTTTTGACCTTTTTCTCTCTGTGGGCCGCGCTTTAATTATGCAAAGTTTTTGTTTTCCGCTCGCTCTTTGTTTTTATGAACCGCAAAAAGGTCATGCGATGAAGATGGGTTGAGGTTGTAGGGTTCATGTAAGGCCCTTGCGGTCGGCCTGGCTTTAGCATTTCCATTCTCGTTTCCGGCAGCTTAAGTGTTTTTCAATTAAATACGAAAGCTTTCCCGGTGGCCTGCCGCCATCTTCATATCTTAACATCTCCGAGGAGCTCATTTCGAATGCCCTTTTAGGAGGGCTTAAAGTGGCGGCTTCTCGGTTTCCCGTCCTCCTTTTTTATGCACTCGCTTGAAATGTATGGTCCAAAGGGACGATAATATATAACTGGAAAACTACCGAAGAAAGTTTTCTGCAAGAAAATATGCTGAACAACTTCGTAAGGAGGATGATTTATTAGTGCTGGGTTTTTGGTTGGTCAAAGGGATTTCGTTTGTCGGAGCTGCTTAAACCGACCAAGAGAGATCCCGGCATGTCACATTTATGATTTCGTTTCATGTCCACATGCTCGTGCATCCCCACTCGAAAATCCCTCGCTAAATCAATCGAGAATAACTGGGCTAAAAGCCAGTCCAGAAAGTTGACAACTGACTTTGTGGATTGTAGTCTAGTGGAGAAGATGACATCTCGGACGGAGACACGCGCCGCTGACGAAGACAAAAGCCGTAACCAAATCCAAAGGCAAAACTGTTGACAAACTCCGAATGTCGCAGGCATTGTTGCTAATGCGTTGGGAATACCCTTAACCAGAAGAGGCGGTACGATACACGTGCTCGGAGTCCGCTGTCCAAGGTCTAAAATCCCAGAGACGATGTCGAGTTGGGCATTGAAAAGAGCAGGCTCAGCTGATTTGTCCATTACCCGGGGACTCAAGTGCGGCGGGATTTAGTTTTTGAGCACGCGTAATTACAAACAAATAAATGACGGGGACGGAGTTGGAGACGGAGGCCCGTGCCCGAAACCGCATGTGCTGGGACTCTCGGAGCGCCTTCGCCACGTGTCACTAATATGCGCTGCATTTCTGGCAAAGTGCGTGTGCAGTTGGAGAAAAATCTATAACCAGAATACATTGTGACTCACAGTAAAATTAAAGAAAATGATTTTAAAAATGCATACATTGAACGAGGCTTAAACAACAAATAAGAATAGTCAGTCTTTAATTCATTTTTATTATCTCTTTTATTATATTTGATTATTCTTGAAATTAACTTTTCAATATATTTAAATTTGAAATGCTTTATAAAAATTTAGAAATCTCTTTTTAAATATCTTTTTTATAATACTCTCTAAACTATATGTATACTAAAATGTTATAAAATTATATATGGTATTTTATTTTGTATTTTAAATTTGTAAAAAAGAAATGTTATTCCCAGTGTACTTATGACAATTGTCTAGTTTTATTCGGAATTCGGTTCTCAGTGCAAGCGGGCGGGGTTTGGGCTGGTGTAGCGTGGCAGCTCAATGTCCCAGCGGACTCGGGTGACGTGTGCCGGGCGACGTGCAAAAACGAGCAGAAAAATTGAATTATGCGCTTGCGGTGCTTCCTTTCCCTTCTCCCTCAGGCCCTCGTCCTGGCAGATCCTGCCCTGCCCTGCCCCGAAGCCAGAGTCCCACCCCTTCCAGCGCCTCGTTTTGGGCAATCGACAAATATTTTGTTATTTGCACATAAACATATTTATCGAGTTTGGGTTTGGTTTTCTTTTCGACTGCTTCAAGTGCGTGCGGAAAGGGGTTGGTGGGGGGCTGAGGGCTGCACCCACGGGTGTTTTGTTTCACCCGTTCGCCTGTCAAAAATTGTGTAAATATGTTTATCATTTCCACTTGCCCACGGACCCGGTGCACTTAGCGCTGAGCAAACAGTCGACCCAAAAGAACTCGTCCTCCCCAACCCATTCCCGGCGCACTTGCCGCTCAACCGCCGTGCTGGCCGCGTGTCCTTCGTTAGCAGTCCTTATGTGGCTTTCTTATTAACGGGCCTACAAGCCCGAACCACCCCATTTACCCACTCCATGCTAGCTTAAGCGTATCCGTTTTTGGTTTGTTGTTTCCTTCCTTCTTTCCTTTCCCCTGTATCCGGATCCGGATCCGCAGTGGGAATGGGGTTCGGCAATTGTTGCCTTTAGCTTATGTAATTTGTCATAATGTCAACAGGCGCAGATCACGCAGTAAGAGCAAACACTTCACTTCACTCGAGAACTGATTGTCCATTGAAATGGCTGAGGAAAGATAGTAAGTTCCCTCGAGTCAAAAAAAGTGATTAAATATATGACTTTAGGAAGGTCCAAAATTCCCTTTGAAGATTCATTAAATATTTACATAAGAAGATCTTTAAAAATACCAAAGGTTCATGAAATTTGATTACTTTTTTCTGAAGACAAAAAAGTTTATTATATTTCTCAGAATAACATCCATAAATATTAAAATCATTAAGGACTTGTAACTATAGTATTCGAACTCGACGGTGAGACGAGAATAGAAAGTTTTAAATGGAAAAATAATCCAAAAATATTAAATTGAAACTTTTGTTTGTCAAAATGTTTGTTTCATGATACCTTTTCGAATATTTTTTGTTGGGTCGTTGATAAATCCCTAAAAAACAATAACTTTAATAATAAAATCGGCCTTTAAAGCCAACAAAATTAAAAAAAGCCACGTGTTATAAAAAAAAATGGTTACACAGTTAATACACACTCGGCATTTTTGTAATACTCAATTAAAATTCGTTAATTTATTTAGGTTGCTTAAAAATTAATTGATGTATTTGCATATAGACGCCCTGGAATTACAAGAGGCTTTTATTGATAAATCTTGAAGTATTTATGACTTATTACCGTTTGTTTTAAAATCAAGCATTCAAATTCTTCCAATATGGTCACTGGAAATTTTGAATATCCTTCAAACCGACTACATGTAGTTATAGGCGATTATATAGATGGCTTGATTGTTCCATCCTCCGATATGGAACATGGCATTGGCCAGCAATTCCTGCAAGTCCCGGCGAACGGCCTGGATCTCCTCTCCAGACGAAGAGGGGTTCATTTCCACGTGAATCTCGCGTAGGAAATTTGTAGGAGGTGGTGCGTAAAGGGTCTGAATGCTGCCAAAGGAGCTGCTGCTGCCTAGAGTTAGAGGTTCGTATCCAAAGGCGGTGGGGTAATTGCTCTCGGTGGAGAATCCAGAAGTTTGAGACTCCACTGTTGAGAGATGGGCACTGCCAGTGGTTTCTATGGATCTTGCTCCTGACTCTCTTGGTTCCAACGTCTCACTTGGCTGTCCATGGATCTCCTGAACCGAATCCCTGGATAAATCTGTGTTGTCTTCGGAATTGGTTTCGTTTTGCGAATTATTACTTTTCTTGTTTCCTCCTTTCTTATAACTGGTGTTGGGTATTTCCATGCTGGAAAAAATTTTAATCCAGCTCTAGGTCGTAAAGTTTAGAAAGAGTTATCTCCGACGAAGACTTCAAATCGAATTCAGTGCTGGTTCCAATGTCGTCAGTAAAATCGGTTTGCGTAGAGGAATTGAAAGTCCTAAAGATTTTGGCCAGATCGCGTCGGAAGACGTTATAGGCAACCAAGTTGATATCTGACATCTGAGCAGAAACGATTAGTTCTGAACAGTAGTGAAACCGTTTTGAAATTATTAGCTTACCTTAAATATATTTTGAAATTGAAAGTCAGTCCGAAATAAGTATAATGCTAAGAAGACTATGCTTGAAATGGAAAAGGAAGCTGACTTTATTGGCAAGGTTACTTTGATGAAAACTTACGATTTCATTTATTTTTTTAATATAAATAATAAAAATCAATAATTAATCTAATCCTATAAAAAAACCTGTCTAGTTTGTATGCTCCCAACTCAAGAAACTGGCTTAGTATGCTTTTTCCAGGTCTTTCTTTCGGAATGAGCATTTCCCGTTGAGCATTTATGTCGTATTCACATTCTGGAAGAGTGAGTCCCGCCTTCCTTTCGGGTTTTAAGGCAAAGGCTCAAACCCAGGCCCAGAGAAGGCCTTCTCCTCGGGGGACATCAATATCTTATGCCTTTTCGGTGACCCCAATACCATTGGAGTCCGCTGTCTGTTGAGCACGCTTTCAGCATTTTTCATTGCTCGAAAAAAAAAGAAAAGGCAGAAAGTCCTGAAGGGAAGGTAAAATTGTGGGCCTAAGCCCGCGCGCAGGTCTGGCAAACAAAGGCTGCTGGTCCAGAGCCAAGTTGAGAAATCAGTTGATTTTGTTATTTTTCCCGGGTTATTGTTGGCTGTTTCTCTTCCTTTCCTGGCGTTCACATAAATCATTTTTTCGCCATTTTTCCGGATTCTGAGTGAAAACGTGGGGTTGGGCTTTGTACATTTTCCCCATCCCCATCCTCCTCCTCTTTCTCCTCTTCCTGCATATTTCATGGCATTCTGGGTCTGCGCTTAGCATCGACGACAGCTTTTTGACTAGCCAACTGCCGGCTGGCAGGTAAGCCAAGCGACCACCTCACCTCCCACATTACTTTACCTACAAAGTCCCCCACTTTCCCACCCCCACATTTCCGGGGGTTCTTTATTTTTCCTTCGGTGTGTGTGTGTTTTTTTGGCTACGCTTGCTGCTCCCCTTGGAGGGCTCTTTTTTTTATCGGGGGGGTTGAAGGCGAATGTTCAAGTTATGTTAAGTAAATAATGGGGCGTTCATATGACGCTGGAAATGTGTGGGCGTGGGTTTCTTTTTGTTTTCTCTCCTTTGCTTTCCACTCTCCTGGGGGAATGTGGGGGATGTACACAACAGCCATACTTATGTGTGTTTTTGCAGTCAACTGTTTACTTTTATATTTCTTCGCTGCTTAATAAAATAAAATAGGAATTCCACTTGCTAAAAAATAAACAGTACGAAAATGGTCGGGGATGTCAGCTGAGAATAGGATAGACATCTCCGTGGCTGCCGTGACTTTTATTGGGCGCCAGAACTTGAGCTAATATAACATTTTTTTTTGGGTATTGAAAACATTTTAAATAAATAAATAGAAGACCAAATTTATGTCCATTATATTATATTATAATAATATATTTATACAATTTATATTCTCGTATCTTTAGTTCCAATACATCTTCTTGTACTCCTCAATAAAGGAACTATCTTATAAATTTTTTTTAGGAAATACAGAAAAAATAATTTTTCAACAATTTAAACTTACAATTTCTTTAGTTGTGTCACTTGATTTGGTCTCGACTACGGCCGACGAAAATATTTTATTTTGCCAAAGGCGAATAACAAATTTTTTTGCTACTTTTGAGTAAATATGTACAGACCGATATGTATATGTTTATTTATGTAGTATGATATTTCTCCCCACTCGAGTGTGTTTTGCGAGTGCCTGTGGCGGGCCCCAAAAGACAACATTGCGTTGTTGCAGTGCTGTTTGTAACTGAAGTGAACGGAATATCCTCGTATTTGTGCAGCACACTTTGAGGAGCCGCAGTGCCGTTCTCCACCTTCTTCGGACAACCCCAACGCCAGCCACAATTTCCACAATTTTCCAGCCACTCCCCATTTGGCAGCTGGCAAAAGCTGTCTCAATGTTGCTCTGGCTTCTATAAAAAACAATATCCTGCAGCGAACTTTATTAAATTACACGATTTTGACAGTTAAGCAACAGCCTGCCCCCTCCAGTCTCCCCCGGAACTACCCCGAAATTCTTCTTCTTTTTCCATTCAACCATTCCCCTCTCTCTGTACCGTGAAAATCATAATTTTTCTTATTTTATGTAATATGCTCGAAGCTGCCAACAAGCCGGCGAGGAAGGACCAAGGCAGCGCATCCGCATCCTCGATGCCGAAGGTCTGTCTAGCAACGTGTTGGGGTTCAGGAGCTCCATGGTATTCCTTAGGGGCCGGTTTAGGCAAATACAAGGCGAAAATGCTGGCAATAACAAAGTGTACAGAGATACGAATTCTTATTTTTATTTAATTCCCATACCCTTGAAGAGAGTTTTATGATTTTCATGAAGCAACAACATAAGCAACTCTGAACTGAAATTTGACATCCTTAAAAGTTCTATATTATTCTTAAAGATATATTGCATTTTAAAAGCCTTTAAATGTATTATTATGTTATTAAATAGTTTAGTTTATTATAAATAAAAATCTAAATATTTTTTAAGACTTGTTAAAAGGGTATTTTCATGTTTATCTAAGAAATATTCGTATTTTTCGAGGCCGCTTTAATTTTTAACCGAATTCAAAAATCCTGGCAATGGCAACCGAGTTGATGGAACATTTGTGTGCTGTTTGCCCCGGGGCAGATGGAAACGGAAGGGGCATTCCGGTGGAATGGTTAGCTACTTTTTGCTTTTATCATTCCGCAATTAGCGCGCCCATGTCCGCTCCCGCTTATCATCCGCTCTGGACTCCGGACTCCGGAGCAGTAGCTGCGGTGCTGGCGGGGAATGGGGCGAAAATCTCTGTGCTCTGTGCTGCCGGTGTAAATATTTGAACGGCATTTCAGTCGATACCTTGAATGTTGATAAGGCTTCTCGGCGCAGTATCTAAGTATCTGGGTATCTGGGTATCTATAAATACGCAAGGTAGGCATTCTTTGCGTTTTCTATTTCCATTCGCCTGTATCTGTATCTACTTCTTCGGCCCGTGTTCCAAGCTCCTCCAGTGGTTATCGGAGTCTGGTACAAGATTCGCCCATTGAGGAGGCAACACATTTTGTTGACACTCTGTTCGCTCTATGTTACAAGGCACTGGTTACTCTGTACTCAGGTGCAAACAACCACACCGAATGTACCAATTGATAACGCTGGAGGAGTACATGAAACCGAAACCGTGTTCCGAAACCAGAACGAGTACCTTGTTTTGCTCACCGATATGTTTTTTTATCGGAAGGGTAAGGGTTCGGTGAAGTGATTTTTATGGCTTTATTGGTATTGAAAGTCTTCCGGGGATCACTCAAAGCAGGCAGCGTTAAATGAGCCCTATTAACATGAATCCGCGGGATAATGCGGAAATTTTTCTTTTCATCCCATCCACCCCCCGACCAGTCCCAACTCACACTCACCCTTCCACTCCCAGTCCCAGTTGCAGTACCCAGTTCCATTCAGCCACCCCTTTTTATGTTGGTCCTTTATGCTCTTATTTTATCAGTGATTATTTTCCACGTCGCTATGCTCTTTGTCTCGATTCCGGCTCTTTTGTCCGGGCCATATCTAAACAGGTGGTCCCAGCAGGTGGCTATAAAGCCAGCTCGAAAGCCCGAATCCAGATCCCTTTGTCTGCGGTGCGGCCACCACCCATCTCTCCGCTGCGGCTCCTGTCCATTTATGCAGTATTTACCTTTCAATCAAGCCAGGATGTAGTTGTTTGGATTTATGATTTCATCTTTTTGTGTGTGTTTTCCTTGGCCAGCCAAGTCAACCGCATATTATTAGCAGTCGAAAAAGGGAGATAACAGCTTCGATGGGAAGAACCTGACAGTATTACAAGTTCTTTGATAATATCTGATGTTATTGTTTATTAAATAATCAATAGTTGGATAAACCGCTTCCTGATACATTTTTATTTGAATTTATTTGAAAATCTAATAAATGTTTTTACTTATTTTAATTTTCTTAAACATAAATGTTTATTACACTTTTCACTTAGTAAGAGGTATGAAAAAAGTTAAGTCAAAAATAGCTAAAAACACTTGAAAAGCAGCGTGATAAAAACGTGATGTCAATTATTTATAATTATATGCATTTCTGAGTTTTCAATTTTGTTGCCAAGTGAATGTTCGTTCGACTGAGTCACGATCTAACGATCGAGTAAGCCAATAATTTTAGCTGAAATAATCTTTTGGGTTTTTTGCTAGTGGGAGATAATCAATTGACAGACAATGCTAAACAATCGAAGAGTGTTATTATTCGAACTATTTTTAAGTTTTATTCACGTGGACTCCACTTTTGTGAGTGTGTGATGGAAGTGTTGTCATTATAAAGCAATCTAATTCCCGATATGTCATTTTCAACAATAATAGCCGCCGATTAGTTAACTTATCACTCGCACCAAGCAGAGCCCAATTCTGCCGCACTCAAAGTATCACGAGAAATCTTAGCTGGTCGATAAATAAAATAAAAAGAGGCGAAGAAGCTATATATTTGGGATGAGCCTTGTGTTCACAAGTCGCAAAGGTCGACGGGTATAGACACCAAAGCAGATTTGTTTTGATTTTGAGAACCAAACAGTTGGAAGTCGATCATATGAGTGCGGCCACTTATAGGGGCTTATCGGGCTTACTGGAAGATAAGGAAAGTTTTGCCTAACCCTTGCCGATCACCTATCTCACAGATAAGTGTCACTCGAGGAACAAGTATTGGTAAGCGTTTCGACTTATGGGCATCCGTTAGATGGCCTCAAAAGGGATGAATACAGCAATAAAGTGTCCTCTAAAAAGGCAATAACAAATATCGCGCTAAATGTCACATCGAAAATAGCATAAACTTGTATTTATCGATTTATTAAAAATATAACAATGTTTCATTTAATTTTAAAAAATATGAAAAAATTCACAAAGTAATTTTTAATTGATTTATTATTTGTTTGTATTGATCCTTAATATATAACATCATCTGGATTAATTTCACACTTATTGCAAACTATCAAATATCGATTTAGATATTGGCCGCAGCGTTAAACATCGTTGTATTATTGGTACCAGATATAAAATTTAAAAAAAATATTTATAAAATATCTAGTTAAATAGAAAGTTAATTATATTACATATATACCTGTGTTGTATTTTTGACAATGGGTATAAAGAAAAAGCAGTTCCTCCAGACCTTCTTCAAAGGTCTGTTTGTTCGGACATCTAAAAGTGCCGCTGAAGGTTCTTCTCCGGGCTCTGGGTCTGTGCTTGGATTCCGATTCAGTTTGCCGTAATATTTACACAGATTGCTGAACTACTTTCCAGTCAGCGAGCACTTGAAGGTGTCAAGCAACTGTTGTATAACTAGCGATGGCCTAACCCGCCGATGAGTGCTCCGAGTTGGGTAAAGCTGGCCCCGGGGCACACCGACTATCTCTTTGGGGATCGGAGAGGAGGCAATGTGGCTTGCGAGCCACTCCAGAGCCTGAGCTCTTTCGAGTGGCCCCTATAAATGTGTGGCACTGATTGCGCCTCGAGTAGCTGATTAGGGCAATTCAACGGCAGCATAAGGCCCATAGAGCGCAAACACTGCCTACTTGGATTTAAGTCCAATATAATCGTTTATTAAATCTAGAGTAAAGTTATTTGTGCGCTTTGAAGTCACCGCAGTGCAGTGCAGTCGCTATCCGTTGTTTGCCTGGAGCCGGATTGCAGTTGACCCAGTAATACCATCTAGGGGAAGGGCAATCTAAGCTCCCGATAAGCGGCCCCTTCTAGCAGCCAAATCACAAGCTGGCAAATAGATAAATGGGTTTATTTCCCAAACACATGACACCCGGACTTCGATTGCGATTGCGAATGCGACCTGACCATTGACTCGAGCGTATGTCGCAAATTATGCGATGCTTGCTGAAAGCGTTCACTGAACAAAATGATTTTATTGCATGAGCCTTCGTCCTTAGCCGTAGCTGGAGCCTTAGCCTTAGCCACTTGAAACCGTTGGCCCATATGTTGCCATTTGTGACAAAACTGCACCAGACACGCCATCTCCGTGAGGGGTGGCAAGTGATGAAACCGGAAAGTCGTACACTGAGATCAATAACCTTTAGGCTGCCCAGAATTCAAGAACAAATATTTCTGAGACTTGGAAATTTGCTAAAGTTTTTGTAGAACAATTAAAATTTATACATATGTTGAAACCTTTTAGAAAATATTTTATACTATATTCATTGAGAGTGCAAAATATTCTTAGAAATTCTATACCGTTGAACTATATCAATTTTATATACTTTTTTAGTATTAATTTCTTAATAATTATTGTGTATTTCTTGTAAAAAATATTACGTTAAGATCAGCTTTTCTAAACTAAAGATGCTTGCGTAAAATAATATTATTTTCTGATTGAAAAAACGTTCTAAATATCTATATTTCAAATTAATTTTTAGTTTTGAGTGTAAAATCGGGGTGCGGTTGGATAGTTAAGCGGGAAGGAAGATGCTGGTGCTGCTGTCGTTTGTTGTCGTTAATGCCCAATGGGTGGCAAATTGTTTTTTATTATCGTTCGGGCCGTGGCTGTGTCCGTGGCCAGACAAGCTTGGACCGAGTCGAGCCGGGGGTTGGGTTCCGTTTCCCGACAAAGGAGTAAAGCGTAAACGAGTCCCCTTCTCCCTTGCCGATTGCGTGAATAAAACTTTAATGGAACGACACAAATCCCTGTTTGTTGTCGACCCTCGCCCCACGTCTTTGGTGTCTCTAATGCAAAGTAATTGAGTGCGAAAATGCCGTCAGTTTTGTCGGAGGTTTTTGTGGCTGGTGCTTGAATTTTTGATACTTTATGTCCCCGGCACATCCGCACGGCTATGAGCAGGCATAAAGAATGCACTCCAAGTGCATCCCGCTCCCTAGTTGGGCGCCGCCACATTTGGGAATAGCACCGAGACTCGAAATAAAAACAAAAATATGAAGGAGTGAACTCCAAATGGTCAAACTACTTGGCACAGTGCACACAGATAAAAGTTCGGAGCGGAAACAAATTTTTAACGGGTTCATTGATTAAAAATAATCAGAACAGAAATTAAATATGACTTGGACTTGCCTAAAATTTTAGATATTATAAATATTATTAACTTTCTTAAGATTAAATTAAGCATAAATATTGTATTTCGTTATTCAACATGAGAATCAGTAATACTGTGCATAAGTACAGGGATTGCTGCGGAGGTGGTGACGTTGTGCTGACCTCCGGGGAGACATGCAGCTTCTTCACGCGTTGTGGGCGTGTCAGGACATTCCGACTCCACTGTCACATGGAGCTCACGTAAATTGGTGATTGCAGCGCGTCCATTGCACGTCCCCATTTTTGCTTGCCGAATCTCAACTGGAAACTTGCAGCTAAGTTGAGTTTATGGCTTCAGTCGAGGATGGGCGTGGTCCTGCGGACGTGACCATGCAGTTACGACAGGCAAAAAGGGGCACAGATTGAAAGCTTGGTTCTGAAATTTTGTGTTTTCTTTTGGGGTTTATGTACATAACTTGAAATAAAATTTAAAGCCTTTAATTTTGTAACTTATATAAGGTATGTAGATTATTGTTAAATGTGGCTTTTGATAGAATATTTACATACTTTTCTTTGGGGGTTTCCTTAAATATTTTTTTCTTTTAAGGTCGCACTAATACATATACATACATATGTACATATGTAAATACAATCATAAAGTGACTGAGTATCTTTGCTTTTATAATTGGCGACCTCGAAAAGCTGTACTTTTCATTAATTTTAATGAAAAAACAAATCATAACGTCTAAAACAATTAGATATAATAAAGAAACTTCGGATAGTTTTTGCTATTTTTTGTCCCGTAATTCTCCGCAACGAGTGACCCTTTTTTGGGTAATTTTTGTATATGAAAACATAAGGAAAATACCCGAGAATGTGATTATATGGAGCGGTGGAATCGCACTATTATTTCTGACACTCCAGCCCTGAGTATGAGAATTTTTTTAAACGCCTTTGGTCACATTGTAAAGTGACACGTGTAAACTTTTGCATTTCACTGCTATTAAGAAAAATATAAAGTCCTAAAAATGAGTCTTATGAAAACTCACGAGGAAACTTACGTGAAGGCTTACGAAGAGGCCTACGGGGAGCCTCAGGAGGAGCTTCCCGAAGAACCCTCCAGTAGTAATGAAACTTCCAAGAAGATTTTCAAAGTGAAAAGTTGGGACGCTGTGGCCATGTGGAGCTGGGCTATTGAAATAGACAATTGCGCCATTTGCCGGAACCAGAACATGGAGCTGTGCATCGAGTGCCAGGCTACCGAGTTGCAGGGCACCAGTCCAGAGTGCCTAGTGGCCTGGGGCAACTGCAACCATATCTTCCACTTCCACTGCATTTCTCGCTGGCTGAAGACGCGCGCCGTGTGCCCACTGGACAACAAAATGTGGGCGTATCAAAAGGTTGGACAAAATACGATGCCCAAGGGTAAGGCCATAAATCATATACATATTGAAATCTCTGAATAAAAATAAACTGCATTATACCTTATATATTATAGAACTCCCACATAAAAGGCAGGCCATATCATCTCGTATGCCGAATGCTGGTATCTAAAATATCTTGAATAATACATACATACATGGATGACACGTATAAATGGAACCTGAATAAACCAAAGAAAATAAAATCGTACAATGGTATAACCTACCATTTATCCTTGAGCCAAAGCAGATTGTTTTAAATAAGTTTTTTTTACTTTAAAATGGTATGCTTTCAATGCTTTAGGCAATTACTTGGGGCTACCTTTATTGATATAGGTCAAGCAAATTTATAATTTAAAATAATTGAATTAAGGTTTTAGGCCTTACTACTTTATAAACACTTCAAATTAAAGTGTTAATTTACAGCTTAAATCCATTTTTTAGTATTCAATTTTAATATTAAAATATAACCAAGAAGTAATAGCTTTTTAAGGCATTGAATGCGAGCCGTAAAAAGTGAAACGTTCTTTAAATTCGGGTGGAAATTGAATCCACAGTCCCAATATTTCCACACAGATTTAAACTTCCTTCTCCACATCCATACAAGGGAACACCAGCACACCCGCAGGATGTGCACACAGTTTCCATTCCTGGCCCCTTTATAAATATGGCGACGTCCATTTTTGTGGCTGATAATCAATCGCTTTCGATTGCTTTCTTTGAGTAGACGTGCTTTACATCGCTCTTCATTTATTCGA
>JAEIIJ010019079.1:0-10511 GCA_018904815.1 Drosophila ogumai | reverse complement strand
CCCAAATCGAAGAATAAGTTCAATTTCCCCCCCCAAGAATCGTCTCTGGATCCGCCACTGATACCCCTGCAGATACTATTTCATTACATTTAACCTATAGTTATTATGTTTATCGTTTGATAGTTACACTTTTACATTCCTAGCTTTACATTTTCTGTGCATCTGTCGATCGTTTCTATGGCAGCTATATGATATAGTCGTCCGATCCGACTCTATAGCGCTGCAAACTTCTGTCTGAAATTATAATACCCTGCAAGGGTATAAAAACAAAATATTTATTCACTCGGCCTCATAAAATAAACTTTGATAACTGATAACTGAGTTCATATCTTATAAACGTCTTAAACATTAATGTTATTGCTAAAAAAAATTGTGATTTCCACTTCCAGTATACATACATATACACACATACATACATAGATAGACAGGTCTGCTCCGGTTATCGTATTTTTATTTCGTTTTCAATTTGGGCGAAATCGTAGGATTTCATTTTAAGCTGCTCCGGCTCTCGCTTTTTTTTTTTTTTTTGCTATCGAAATGTTTTGTTTTCTCTGCCTTTTATATTTTCAATTGCTTGTTATGAAGCCAGGAGATAATAGAAATCTATCATCTAAGATGCTGCCACATTTTTCACAGTTCTATTTCCGGTGCTCTCAATTACTTTTTGGGTGAATATTGACCATTTAAGTCAACCATTTCACTAACAGTATGACAGTATGATGATAACTTTCTTGTTGAAGTCCGCGAATTTTTTTTCCAAATCTGAGGTTGTGCCACAAATAAACTTTGTATAAAATAACTAAGGGCCAGAATGATCTTGTGGTGGTGTGGAATAAACATCATTGGACCATTGAGTAAACTATTATTTTGCTTTAGTAAAGCCATTAATTTTTCATAATTTAATTTAAATATGTCATTAAAGGTGAGAACACAAAACAAAGGCTTATATTTAAGAAACGATAAAATTATGCACTTATGACGTCCTTATCGATTGACTTGTTGAATTCTTTTTGTTTTAATCGATTCATTGAAAACCGATTTATTTCCAATTCTAAAGTATACACCTAAGCTGCAAAATATTATTTATGCACGAAAGCTTAAAAATGTGTCTGAATGTTTTAAGAAAGGTTATTCTGCTGCTTTTATTGGATATATACATATGTACATATGTACATATGTATGTATGGATGTATATATACATATATAATTTTCGACTCAAGTGTACAAATTATACACGTATGTATGTACATAAGTAAGTACATACGTATACATATGCTCATATATGTACAATAGAGTCAACATATGCATTTTTTATGGCTAAAGCGTAAATTACTAAACAACAACTACATACACACGTACATGCATACATACTTAAGCACCTACATAGTAAAAACGGGAATATGTACATATACATATATGTATGTAAGTAACTTCTCTTATTTCTCCCTCTGCTCTATCTTCCATTCGCCCTCTCCCTTACTCTCCTTCCCTTTTTGCATCTCTCACTCGCTCAATATTTTAATACGGTGATCGTACGTACGACCAACTAGTGCTGCCAACTTGGACGTTTTTTGGATATATGTCATTCCATTTATATTCGAAATTTGTTTGTTTTATATTTGCTGATATGTATATATGTATATATATTGAAATACGAGAAAAGAATTGTAATATGATTTAATAAGAGAAATAAGCGCTTAATATCGAATTGAAAAATTCTTATGAAACATCAAAATATAAATTTCGATAACATGAGAAAATATCAAAAATTGTATTAAATTGATTATTCTTAATCGACGTTATTTAATACATCTTCAAAAGAACATTTTCGGTAATTAAATTTTTCCTACAATGATAGCTTAAACTAAGCTTAGACAGTGCTTTATCGCACCAATTTCTTCGAGAAGGTGCGGTCTTGAAGTCGAGAAAATAATAGCTGTCTGTGTCTTAATATTTAAGTCAACTTATTAAAGTTTAGAACGTTTTTATTTTTTCGAAAAAACGGGCATCACTTGCAAGCCTAGCTTTGACTCTTTAAACCAACGAAGAGACATACATACATATGTACACCGATCTGTGGGCAGTCGGGTTTGAGTGCGAACCAAAAACCGACCAACCGTAAAGAGCCGTGTCTTGGCCAAGTTTTGAGCGGGACTCAAAGACAAAAACACACATATACATACGGCTTCCGCCGTCCACATTAACCATTCAACAATTTAGTTTCGCTCGAGATCTCTTGGCGTACAGTTCAAACGATCCTCGGCCCACCTGTGTAAAAACCCGCGTTGAACTCCAACAGGTGGAACGCGCTGCGCCGTTCTTTTTAAGCCTGCCGAAGTGTTGACCTTTATTGGAAAACTGAAACATTCGCATTTTTAGTGACTTGTGCAATACAAAAACAAGATTAATACAAACACATATATGCATAAATCATCAAATATTACTAAATATTATAAAATAATAACATACAAAAACTATTTAAACTCACAACTATTAATTACAACAATTTTGAGTACTTAAATTATTCCACTGAAATGATTTATTGATTAAAAAAAAATTAGAATATGAACTCTAGATAAAATATATATTATAAACGGTAAGTAATTTTAAAAATTAAAACTACGTGTTGATTGGTAAATGATTTTTTTTTTATTTTATATATATTTATTTGTTTTATTTAAGGCCATAAATATATTCTTCACAGTATTATTATTTACGTTTTTGGTTAAGATTTTTGTTGCATTTAAAGCTAAACATTTTTGTATGAGCTTAAGAAAGACGAATGTGATGGGGCGCATTACTTGACTCGAATAAATATCTTTCGTACCCACGCTCCTGACCTTGAGTTTCTTATTTTCCAACGTTTTTTGTAGACTGTTATCTGGTCTGACGCCATTATTATTTGGTGGGAAGTGTGTGAAAATGCGATTCTTTTTCCCACTTTTATTTTTTCCGAATTGAATGCGGCCTTAGTAATAGTATGCGTAATAGTATTTAAAATACACATCTACCCAACCTTACTTTAAGTCTGAACGACCGTGAACTTTTGTGTTGTGATACGCCTTGAACCCTTAGTAATGGCACAGCTCCTTGGCACCATACGTAAGTTATTTACTGACTTAATAATTGACTTTCATTTATAAACATACGGAAGATTCGTACAAAATTCAATTTATGTATATGTATATATATTATATATATATATATATAATATAAAAAATTTACAAATGATTAAGTGTGGAACGTTGTATCACGACAGGGGTGTCTCAAATTTCATTAAGATCGGTGAAGTGTTTTGTATTTTGATAGCCGACAGTGGCGGATACAGGGTAGGGCGATCATAGATTTAGATCTTAAAATTTACTCTTAACGCCCTCCTCCCAAATCTATACATCTTGATAACCGACTTGGAAAACAAAGCTATTCAGAGCGCCACTTTATTAAACTATAGCTCAACAATTTCTTCTCAGATACAAATGTTGGGACAATATAACAAAGATGTAGAATTTGTTTAAAATAATAAGGTAAACGTATAATGAATAAGTTCATTTAAAATCGTTAAATAAGACCAAAACCCAATCGAGTTAAGTGTAAGCGTCTATTTTGTAAAATAAGTACTTGCTTGCAGTTTTAAAATGTGTCTTACTAATGTCTATCTATCTATTAAGAGAAAATAAATTTCAACCAAAAAGAAAACAGATGGCTCCTAGACATTGTACCTTATTTTCTTGTTTGCTCCTTTGATCCTTTCTATGGTAAGGGATGACCCTTAGTGGTGAAGCGTGCGATACCCCAAAAAGGTCAATTAAGAACAGGTGAATGAGTTTGCGCGGGATTCATGGAGGAGCGCACCTTGCTAAGAAACTGAGAAGAGCTGGTGCCGTGACCAAAACGAATGCACATATTGTACATACATACATATGTATTTTTCCGACAAATGAGCGGGAAATGCAATTATACGGTTGCAGCGCGTTAAAGGGTATGAAAGGATTCAAGTATATATATTAAAAAAAACTTTTTTCTTGTAAATATTGTAATTATCAAAGAATCTCAGATATTTTACCTACATATGTACATATGCTAAGGTTTTTGTTTTTGTGTAATCTTACTTTATTGGGGCACTCACAACATTTTTTTAACGATTGATTATCCTTTTTAATAAATATTTTCATTTTGGATTTTTGTTGCTTTTTCAGTTTCTGATGCTTATAATGGACATGCAAACGTCATCACCCCGCCATCATGGCCATGGGCTTTCCGGGTCGTCACTCTCGCATCAGCTTCAACACCGTATAATTCACCATCAGCCTTCGAGTATACACAGTGCACAAGAACAGACACTAAATTCTGAGCACAATCATAATCAGCATTTGCAGCATCATCAACATCAGTTGTCACAGCACCAGTCTCAGGTCGATACGCCTACCCTACACACTTTGCAGAGCATTCCCAATGACAGTGTGAGCATTCCTCATGATCTCCAACAGCACATCGGAAGTAACGTCTATGTCTCGCCGCAAATAGACGAAAAAGGAAAGAGTAAGTACAGCATTCAACTTCAATTAGTTTGCACATGCAACGCAAGGAAGTAAACTCGGCATGCCGAAATTTGTATACCCTTGAAGTTTGATATGGGATCATTAAGAATATATATTTGCAATTACTCTGCAAGTAGTATGCCTTTCCCTCATATCTCTTTATAATAGCATATAGAGTAATTTCTGCTTGACTTTCATTGTAAAGCTATCTGGATTTTGGACGATCTGTCTCAAAAGTCTTTATTCTATTGCAGCTACTATACATACATATGTATGTATGTAAAAGTCAAAACGGGCCGACCACAAAGGCCCTTCAGTTGAACAAAAGGATTACATTTTCATTTGATTAACATTATTTTTAGTTTTTTAGATTAAAAGAGAGAATGCTAAAATCCAAGAACAATAGCTATCCTTACAGAAGAGTTGGGGCTATGAAGCTAACATAAGCAGTACACATTTTCCTCCCCTCCCAAAAAAAAAGCTTCTTCTTCGCGATTCTTTTCGATTCATGTTCAATTTTCTTTAAAAAGGAATAAACAAGAAAAAATAGAAGAGCCTTTCAAGTCACGGAATTTGTGTGTGGATTATGAGGAATTTTTTTCACATGTCCACGACTTTTATTTTTTCAATTCATACGTATGTATGTATGTATATTTGCAAATCTTTTAATTTCAATTTTTCTTCTTCTTTGACTCAACAGTGACCAACAAGTTTGATGAATATTCAAACCGGATATTAAGTACAACGCCGCCAATTGCAAACAACAATTTCATGACAAATACTCAGGGAGTTGATGGATGGATAGCAGCTATGAATGATGTACAAAATGGGGCAGGTATTTACACGATTAAACAAATATAAAGTACAAATAACAATAAATAGTATGTTATTTTGATGTTCCGAATAATGTATCTCAATTTAAAATTTCAGAAGATTCCCATAGTTCGCAAGGCAGTATTTCTGGAGACGGTAAGTTTAAATAAATAACAGTACCTTTAAATGTTCACATCGAATATAAACACAAATTTTATTCGCTATATGTATATGTTTCTCTACATACTACAGAAATATTAATAATTATGAAAAATGAATTATACTTTTCACAAAATTGCCCCCGGACTAAACAAAAACACCAAATATGTTCATACCATAAGACGCAGTGAAAGTTTATTTCCCACCCCTAAAATAACTTCAAAAGCCCAGTCGATCTAACCATGTCCGTTTCTTAATGTAGAACGTAAACAAAAAAGGAAGTTGACTGTGGCACGCCGAAGTTTGTATACCTTTGTAGTTTGCTATTGGATCATTAAGAATTGATCCATTTTGGTCAAATGAATGGAAAAACTAACAAGAGACTTATAAAATGTATGCATTTATACACAGCATATTATTTTTTGATTTTGATAAAATTTCAAAAACATCAAAAACATTATATTTTATATGCTACGCAGAAAACACAGTAACAACAACTTTGTTTACATTTACCTATACATATTATATTTACAGTTTTACAGTTCAAGTTTTACACTCGCAGCTTTACATTTTTCTGTACATCCACTGATCGTTTCATGGTACCTGTGTATATGATAAAGTCGTCCAATTTTCAAAATTCTAGAGTATTAAAAAACTGCCATTTCTCAGAAATGATGAAAGGATGTTTAAAAACAGCCAAGATATAATTTTTTTTTTTCCAGAAATGTGTCGATCATTTGTATGGCAGCTATATGATATAGTCGTCCGATACGGCTGTCCGTTTCTACGCAAACTAGTCCCTCAGTTGTAAGGCTATTTGAATGAAACTTTGCATATAGTCTTCTATATACTCTCACTGCTATATATGTCGGAACGGGCCGGATCGGACGACTATATCATATAGTTGCCATACAAATGTTCGAAAAATTTTTAGAAAAAAATATTATAACTTGGCTGTTTTTCAATATTTTTACATCATTTTTGAGATATGGTAATTTTATATTTTTTCAGAATTGCGGTTTTAGTTTTATGAAAATCGAACGACTATATCTTATAGCTGCCAAGGAACGATCGGTAGATCGTAGATAGAGAAAATGTAAAGCTGGGAATGTACAACTGTAACTGTCAAACTGTAAACATAATAAGTACCATAAAGGGAAAATGTATTAAAACTCTGTTTTGTTTGTGTTTGCAGCATTTAAATTTATAATATAAATATCAAATCAAAATTATTAATTGCCATGTATATTATAAATATATATCTTTTATATATTTTCTTTTATTTCTTTTTTCTAATTATTTTACCAGAATGGCTCGATTGTTAATATTCCAATTGCAATCTGCAAAGGTATACAAACTTCGGTGTGCCGAACTTAGCCTCCTTTCTTGTTATTTTAAGAATTGAAAATACAAATTGAATGATAATAACTTTTCAACGGAGCGGAATATCTTAATGACTGGCATATACATATAATTAATATACGCTTCAATACCTTTATTTTGATGTATACATAGTGCCTATTGCACATGCATAAAATAAATGCATTTCTGTATACGCATTTTTTTGCAATATCCACATCAAACGAAACGTATTTAAGCGTATTGGAAAACCTTTTTTTTTCAAATATTAATTAAAAAAAAGAGTTCTTATTCAACTTTTAAATTAAAATTTATAAAAATATTTATTCTTCCAAAAACACTTTTTGTATAAAAGTTGAATAATTATAACTGTTACGATCCCGGCTATCTGCAAAGTTCCATTCAGATAGCTTTAAAACTGAGGGACTAGTTTGTCGGAAGGACAGACGGACATGGCTAGATTGACTCGGCTGTTGATGCTGAAGAGAAGAATATATACACTTTATGGGGTCAGAACCGTCTCTTCTCTCATGGCAAACATCTGACTGAAATGATAATACCCTGCAAGGGTAAAAATATATATGTTTGTCAATAAATATACTTTTTCTGGTTTTATTGTAACGAGTACCGTGTGACCGAGTAGTAAAGATATATTGGTAACAAATACATATCTCCCACGTTCGTCACTTGACACCTGATTCCTTTCTGTTATTCCTTCTGTTACAATTGTTCTCACAATACCAAACTGACCGCCAGTGCCAATGCCACCTGATTCTGTGTTGTGGCTTTCGATTGCAATAGTCTCAAGTATCTCCGCTAATTGAAAAAAACTTGCATTTGACCACAAGACCTGCTTCCTGGATTTTTTCATAGCTTTTATTTATTTGCTCTGGTCAATGGAAAAGAGAAGTCACTGGAGGAGAATCATATACAAAAAATCATCAAACCACAATTTAAATTGATTTCCGGCTGCTTTAGGTGCAAACAAATCTCAAGTTCTAGCAAGGTTGTGTTTTAGATCTCGAAAAGTGTCTTATGTCATTTTAAATATTGCAATCAACTATCGAGATTTGGTCGTCCTTTTCCAACTGTATACAATAAAGGATGCTTGTTTATGCCTGGATCCAGTTTGGACAGCACAAGTTTTCGTTGCAAAGCAGCAAAAAATAAAGCCTTGATATTAAAAACTTCCACCACAGTGACAAACTAAAAACTAGGAAAATAATTTGTAATTTATTTTTGTTGATGTTGAAAACGGAGCTGTACTTGCCATTGCCACTTTTATCCCACCTCGCTCAGATATGCTTTGGTTGGTAAAATTAAACGCCATCAACCAAAATGTACATCATTTTAAGTGAACCACAAAGCCTAACACAACAGCTGTTACTTTTATTAACGAGATTGTGTCACAGCTTAATTCCCAGTTGTCTATTCAACATTCTTTCATTCTATAGAAGTGCAATTTTGATAAGAGTAAATCAACCCTTATTGGTATAATGGCCCTAAACTTATGTTTTCACGAATATTCAGATCTCTTTCGGGAATTCCCTAATTATGGTTTTGCTTTATTTATTTGACTGCAGAAATAAGTACATTTTCTTATTTAACATTTTCTTTGTACTACCATAAGTGCACATCTAAATTTCTTTTGAATATTAACCTTTTTAGGTCGATAGGGAATAGGGTTTTATGTACAGGCCTACATGCTCCATAAAGTAAGAAATGCGGAAAAAATACCAACACATCTTGTACTACAAATAACAAATTTATTTTATATATGTTTTTTATTGGACAAAAAGCTATTTCATAAAAAATATTCATACTGTTGCGAGCAGTTTTCCCCAAATTTTCGAATACCTTGCCTCCTGAATTCCTTTTGCATCAATTTTAACAAGCTCTCCTTTGAGTTTTAATATCTTTAAAATTGCCCAAAACTCGAATTGACCTTAACTGAGGAACATTTGGAGGGTTTTGCAGTTTAGGAAATTTACTTTTGGTTTTTTGAGTGACCATTTCTGGGGGCTGAGTATTTGAGAGCTTAGAGTAATATTTTGGAGTCCATTCATGAGCATACATTCTGTAATATGTATGTATGTCTCATCATCCACTATGCAAACCTTGGAACTGCTTGCAGAAAAAAAATTTATATTAAGTCTCTCTCTGGGCATCTGAGATTTAAGGAAGAGTTTTTTAGTACATTTCGTCACTTCCATTTATTTTTTCGTAATCGTAAAAACGTTTTTTTTTTTTAACCTAACCCAAATAGTAATGCAAACATTTGTTTGACTGAGATGGGTTATGTGAACAATTAGTGCAAATCAAGTTTTGACATTAGTGACATCAGTGACATTAGGGAGATATGTACAATACACAATATTAATTAATTTAGTTTTGATAAAAATACAGAAACAATTTTTTAAGCCGTGTAAAATAACTCTAACTCTTTTGTATTATAAACTATAAATTACAAGAAAGGAAACTCTGCTACGTCCGGATCGGATGAGCATACAGCTCCTTCAAAGAAAAAATGTTTACAGTTACGAACTAAAAAAAATGTTTGAATATGCGGCTTTTTATCATAAGAAACATTGTAATCTTTTTGAGCCCACGTACACTTGGATTCTGTTTCCACTTTTATATTAGTATTGGCGGAATCAAAATTGCTTCTTCGATAATTCATTATGCTTTACGCACCGCATTATCATTCACAGTGCAGCCTACTTAAAATTTTTCTGGGTCTGCTCATATTATATTTTTTGTAAACAGCGACGTGATACTATTTTGTTATTATTTTTCGGCATCTACGTATAAAATAAACAAAATTTTTTTTCTTTTAATTAGATACACTAGACTGCATTTTAAGTAATGAGAAAAAGTCATGTTTTGACACCACGAACGGTACAGAAAAGTAGTAAATGCAGGAAACTAAAATATATATATAGTTAATCAACGGCTTGCTTATCGTCTTTCAATTTTTTGTATTAGTTTATTATTGATACAATAATCATAAAACCAAAACGAAAGCATGTATGTTTCGGGTCAAATTATTCAAAAGAAAAACAAAAATATGACATCAATTTATAATACTCTTTAAATTAACTTATTACTATAACAGTATATATTAAATAACCCATGGTCTTTGAGTTGTATGTAGACCTTTTCTGGAAACGCCCATATGTATAACAAATTTAATACAATCTGAAATATTGTTATTTATTTTAACTATTTTTTCGTCAACGGTAAACCTTAACTGACTACTTTACTAACTTACATTAATTGGGGCTAAGTAGAAGAATAGAATTGGGAAGAATAGGAATGCCTTCTTAATTAAGACCCTCGGTGAGCTTGGATCCGATCGCATGATTGGTTGCAGATTGTTGTAATAATTCGATTCAATAATAATGTTTTTGAAATGTTATCAAAACCAAATATTTATTGGCTCTGCATAAATACATATATTTTTTATACAAATTAATCGCTGTGAATTTTTTATTACAAAAATAATAATTATTATTTTTAAATGGCTTCCTTATGAACTAATATTTATTTGTTAGGTACTACCTGCATACAACTAATATTAACTTAAACAAGAAAGGAAGCTAACTTCGGCACGCCGAAGTTTGTATACCCTTGCAGATTGGT